>JAVQJF010008658.1:0-31973 GCA_036023855.1 Gadopsis marmoratus | reverse complement strand
TGTGTGTGTGTGTGTGTGTGTCTGTGTGTGTCTGTGTCTGTGTGTGTGTGTGTGTCTGTGTCTGTGTGTGTGTGTGTGTCTGTGTCTGTGTGTGTGTGTGTGTCTGTGTGTGTGTGTCTGTGTGTGTGTGTGAGGGTCTTTAAGATGGATCTCTGGTTGGTTAATGATCTTTAGCTCCAGTCTTCATGTCAGGACTGTTGTGTGCTGATCGAGCACCAGCCTCCAGGTCTGAACATTGAATACACCTGCATTCTTTCTAATGGCCAGCAGGGGGCGACTCCACTGGTTGTGAAAAGTCAGATACTATAGACGTCTATGATGACCCTTGCTTTATTCATTCATTTTCATAAGTTAAGAGTTCAAGGTCTCAATCACTAGTTTCCAGTCTTCTTCAATACAGTTATTACTGTAATACTGTTGATTTTGTAAATTAAGGTCCCATTTAGAGTAAAACAGATGATAGAGCAGGGTATGCTTTAGGGCGGGGCCATCGTGTGATTGACAAGTCACTACCACGGCGACCTGTCAATCAGGATGGAGGTGTTCCGTTGTACTAAAAGTCTAAGGCATCAGCTGTAAATTTTTTCCAGTAAGTATATTTACAAGCTAACTTTGTTAGCGGCGACTTGGCACAGTGTAGCCAGGAAACAGGCGCAGTCAGCTGGGGGTGTGTCCTCAGGTTCTCAGATCCCCAGCTCCACCCTCATGTCCAAATATGGTAACTTCTGGCTCCAAAAAAACAAGATGGCAATGGCCAAAATGCCAAACTCAAGGCTTCAAAACAGTAGTCCACAAACCAGCGGGTGACGTCACGGTGGGCGTGTCCAGTCTCTGATGCATTTAAACCGTTTGTGTGATTGGATACGTTACTACGCTGTGGGAGAAATCAGGAGTAGGTCAAAAACCAAAAGTTTCCTTTGCATTGACTTTGATCCGTTTTTAAACATGTAGGTTTATTACTGCACTGTGGCAGTGTAAAGTAATACGGTAGAACCACATGGACTCCACCACAGTAGACTTCATCTGTAGCTACAGAGAATAAACCCGTGTTTCTGGTCCGGTGTCTGTCTGACAGGACACTCGGTACCCGTCCTCTTTGGATTCTCTATCACACCTTTCTGAACAGGCAAAGAACAGTTACAGACTAGAAATTACAGACTCTGCCCACCTTTCTGACGCCAGAGTCTCAACTACTTCTGTCAGATATCAGGTGAGCAGCTGAGGTCGACACTATGTCTGAACATGTGCTGTTATCTCATTATATTTAATCGACATCGACGTTCAGCTATAAACACATTTGATTTCGGCCGTGGTTGGACAACACGTCCTGTGAATAACTTATTTTCTACTATAATCCGTCGCTAATGCAGACGTTGGTGAAAAAGCCCCAGAAAATTAACCAACGACCTCGTCATTGTTGCGCTGATCACGAGGTTGTTGGTTCGATCTCCTGGGGTAAGATACTGAACCCCAAATTGCTGTGTGGGAGCTCGAAACCTTGTAAAGCGCTTTGGGTAAAAGCAGCCATTTACCATCTACAATAAATCCGATATCGTGCTCCAAACACTGGTGCACAACATAAATACTCCAGAATAAAAAGGAGGAAACAACATTTAAGCAGCCCACCTCAGTGCTGTACTTCCTGCATCCACACTACGAACACATCTGCAGCTTCACAGACGTTCAGCCGGTTCTGCACTCAGGCTGTGATGGACTCAGTTTTATGGAAATCGTTAGCTGGATGTTTCCGTTAACCAGATCGTGACCTTTGTAACACAAAGATAATACACTATCATTATGATACATAATAAATGGTGTTTTACATCAAATAAATTAATAATA
This sequence comes from Gadopsis marmoratus, assembly GCA_036023855.1. Classification (NCBI taxonomy): domain Eukaryota; kingdom Metazoa; phylum Chordata; class Actinopteri; order Centrarchiformes; family Percichthyidae; genus Gadopsis; species Gadopsis marmoratus. The sequence goes on along the minus strand of JAVQJF010008658.1, from coordinate 30,131 downwards.
ATAATAATTAATGCCGTAGGAAAGAGCAGTTGCATCAATTAAATGTCAGGGGTGAGTAATATCAAATCATCTCTCTTTCAGACGTAGTTCTACCTTTGAATTACCCCTTGACCTTATTTGAATATAATTCCCACATTAGTCCTCTGAATTTTCTGCCTCAGTCAATAAACGAAGGCAAAGCTGCCAAGAATTTAAATAAAAATCAAGGCATTACTTTTGGCTAGAATAAGATTTTCACACAAAGTGTTAAATTTAAATTTTTTGTATCTGATTAAGTAGCACGAGGTCAGTCTCACAAATTAACTTAATGATTTACAAGATGCGTCTCAGAGATCAGAGTCAAAGTTCAACAAGTGGCGTCGGCTGATAAAGACTTTGATCGAAAGTCCTTTAGATCCAACGACCACAAAGACCACAGACATGCAGACGTCTGTCGCTCCAGCTGACAACCACAAGGCTAATAGCAAATCAATGGCTGATCGTATATTAGAAATTAAATATAAAGAGATGTGAAACGATACAGCATATCTTGGCTGCAGCTCATTATCCTCGGAGGTTTCATCTATTGTGGATCAATTTATAGATTTCCACCTGTGGCGCAGCGGCAGTCACTCAGCCTTTCAACGCCTCCTCCGTCAGGCGGAGCTCCGTGATGGAGGTTTCCCCTCCCTTTAGACTGCGAGAAACACTCTGGAGGAGAAGTGCTGCAAATCTGCATTAGTTCTGCTGAATGAACAAAATGAGTCGAACCAGTTGCTGACATCAGAAAAACATCTGGAGCGCTCCGCAGGCGCTTTACATTGGGTGGCGTTGGATTTGCTCGTCTTGCTCAGTCACAGATGGGATTTGGATTTCACTTTTTCATGTTGTGACAAACAGACAAACAGCAAAAATACTGTTTTTCTACACTCGATAAACCGAAACAAAACACAGAAGTTGAGTCAGTTGAAACCTGCTGGGCCGACCTAAATACCACGACATCTTCGATCCTCAGCTGCCGTTTGCTCTGGAGGAGGAGGAGGTCAGGAGCACTAATCAGCAGCAAATTCAAAATGCTTTGTCACTGAATCTGTGAACAAAACCAAGTTGCCATCGTTACTGAATTCATCCTAAATTGACCCAGAATCACCCAAATGTGTTTAAGCTGCAGGTTGTAAAGTAAGTTTTCCCAACAGTGTATGCATGCGTCACAGAGCGTCACATTTTATAGGAAGAGTATAATGAATCAGGAAGCAGGGACAGCAGGGACCAACCGGGGCTTTCAAACCTGCAAACTCTAGTCAAAACAAAATTTTTCCTTCACAAGCCTTTTTGGAGACAGTGAGGAGCATCAGGTCATCAGGAACATCTGTGATGGTGATTGTGAGGGTGAAACCACATTAAGTGCAGATGAGAGTCTGCATCCAGTTCTACTGTAGGTAGAGAAACCTGCCTCTGCCTCCTTCAGAACACATTTCTCTGTGAATGAACACAAGTGGGGCCAATTAACTGCTGACTAAAAATATAAGACACAAAAACAAACTTGCACATTGGAGGATGAAAAGCTTTCATTCATGCCCACATTCATTTCCTTTCATGCATATTTCAGTAATCCAAACACTGCAGTCTCCAGATGAGCTTCATTTGTGATGCTAATTTTAGTCTTCAATCTGCAGGTTAGGCTAACCGCTTCGAGCGGCGTGCAGCATGGATGAGTGTGAAGGCAGGTCGTGCTAAATGGGCTGCTGTGTAATTGTGCTATATTGTGATTGGTGATCTACATCAGCTCGTGGGAATGTGGACTCCCTGTGGCTCCCCTGCTGCACGAGACCACTATGAGGAAGCTAGCGTGATAAGCTAGAAGCTAAAAGGTGATCTGAACTTGTTCAGAGGTTCGAGTTGTCGTGGGATGTTTCTGTGGATCTCTGCACGACAAACCAGAAGCTAGTTATTGAATTAGGTCAAGGCTTTAGGGTGGGCTAGCTAGCTGTGTAGCTAGCTGTGTAGCTGGCTGTGTAGCTGGCTGTAGCTGTAGCTGGTGTCTGGAACACCTAATGGGATGTATAAATAGCTACAGGATGTTAGCTGCTGGCTACACAGGAGCCCAACTGTCTGATCTACTGTGGCATTTGTGAGCTAACAAACCTGCAACCTCATCCAAGTAGGTTAGTGTCTCCCAGAATCTGAGTTTCTCCAAACGTCCCGGTTATTGTTTGATTCTCCGACTGATGCGAGTGTCATGCTGCTTGCTGACCTGCAGAGGAGCTGTTAGAGAATGAGAGGTGACATTAAAGTCATAGATTCTATTAACAGGGTATAAAAACATAATGGCTCAGTGTTGTTGTCTTAGTGGCTTTGATCATAATGAAGCATAGAGCCTTAGTCATCACTTTCCTAATAGCCTGCCCATTCATACAAGCTACAAGTCATTGTTCTAAATATTATTCAGTTCCATTGACTGAAGCACATTCACAGGTTTTAGGGGATTATTTCTAATGGGATGATTAAAAATGTATAAAGACTCTAAAGATATGTTTGATGCTTTTCATTGAGAAACTGGTCTCAGTATTTTTAATTAATTTAAAGAACTTTGAATCCCCAAATCCAGGTGTTCTGTATTTATCTGTATCATTCAAGTATTCTACGTTGTGGTAGTCTTATGCTGTGACTGGTGTTGTTCCTGCTCCTTGCAGTAGAGGGCAGGTACGCAGCACGAGGTGACGGGCTCGTAGTGACTGACGGCTAACCTCTCCAGGTCTTTATGCTGAACTGCGATGCTGCCTAAACTGTATATTTGTAAAATATTCTTGTCTGGAGAATTGGTTCCACAATGATATTTACTCTAAGATTTGTGTCTGACTGAGGGCATCATTTCAATCTTATGCATTCACAGAGAAAATCACATATCTTTCATCCCTGCTAAAATTGTCCCCTGGCTGCAGTTGTATAGCTGAAGGCATCATATTGTGCTGTGTTCTGTAGTTGAGATCTTGCCCCTGGCAGACACAGCGGAGGGAAATTATAGGTGTATATCATATCATGCGTAAGACTGGATAGGTTTACAGAAAATGCCACGGTGTCATTCGGGCTTTGCCATCTCGCAGTAAGTACCATACATATTGACACACAGGGAGTTACCAGGTCTCCTGCAGGGGGACGTAACTTCATCGTGATGGCAGCTTATGGATTGTACAGCTGTTATGGAAGAAAATGACAGACAGCAGATAGATACTTTCACCTGTCCGGTATGATAGGATCTTTTTATCCTCTGGCTTTACACGATGAACTCAACAATCGACTCCGACTCGCAGCCGTTATAAAATAGTATATAATCTAAACTGTCAGCACGCACAGCTTTTTCCTACAGTGACTGAATGATGAATTTGTTCATCATGGCTTCAAACACGATGTTTTTCTGCATCGTTTAGTACGATAGCTGTTATAGTATTAATGCACACAGTAATACCTCATCCACAGCACAAACACACTGATGAGCACTTGTACACGTTCACACACACAGAAACACAATCACCCCCTGCTTTAATCACACACCTCTGGATTTGTAATGAAGCCGGTGCTGTTCCTCGTCTCTGCTAATGAAAGAGGAGATGCTCACCATCAGATCCCCTCTCTAATCTTTCTGCTAACAGAGGGCTAATAAAGGGCCCAGAGTCAATTATTGACCAGAGAAATGAACATTTGATGAGGTGCTGATAGTCAGGGGACACAGCAAGCAGCATTATTTTCTCCAGGGCTCAGGAAGAGAGAGAGAGAGAATCAGAGGGAAAGAATTTGCCATTTTGTGAACACAAACGCATCGGCAGCCATCAGAAGTCCCACGTTACTTGTACGCTAAAGCAAACACTGAGGCTTCACCTGTAGCTGTGAGGCGGCCCCTTCAATCTTTGCAGATTCTGCTGCTTGAACATGGAATTTCTGGCTCTCAGAGGAGCTGTGCAGCGTTAATGAGCTCAAACAACCAGGTTAGGCAGGTAATCAGAGAACGTGTTTACATGCACTGTAGAGACCTGGTTAATTGTTTTATTTGTATTGGTGAGAGAAGATGGTGCGTTGCTTAGTTGAGTGCTGGAAAAATACAAATTAAAAGACAAAATACATTGTTGGTCCATTCCCCTCCCCGAATGACACAAACACTGTGTTTCCTCAAATAAAAACCGGTAGTAGAGTAAAAACCGGGTCTCCAGTAACAGCAGGGGGTGCTATTTTCATCACTGTTGTTCTGGATTACTCATCTAAAGTGTTGTTGTCTGATTTCAGTCACTGCAGGCGTGTTTACATCTCAGCCAAACTGGATGTTGCAGTAACTTACAAGCTCCACAAGATGGCAGCAGCAATGTTTCAAGGGCCGTGCGGGAACTTTGTAAGTCAGTTCGTTTTATACAACATGTTTCCTGCAAATGTTTCACAATAATAGCCTTGTTAAGAAATGAAGGTTTTCTGTCCACTGAAACGTGAGAAGGCTTTTAATTTGAAACGGATACAGGAAGTGTTGAGTAACAGCATGATACAGTAACTTTAACAGGGCAAAGAGGAGCAGATCGTAAACGAGGCTTCATACTAAATTCTACTCATCAAACAGGGAAATAGAAACAAAGGCCTGCCTCTAATACAAGCCTGCTTCAAATAAAGGCCTGGTACCTGCTGCAGTTCAGGTATTTGAAGAAATATGACAATCCAACAAGTCCTCCAAATTAAAAGAATGACATCACTATGGACGGGACGACGTCCTCGTTTCAACAACAAAATCTGTTTCTGACAACAAGAAGGTCAGAGGTGGTAAGTAAGGCAGATAAGGAAGACACATTGTGAAAGAAATAATCCAGTGTGTTTACTGAAGGTGGAGAACATGTAGTCAGAGGACAGCCACACAGGGACATCGATGGGGTCGGAGACGGAGACAGGAGCTGAGGTAGAAAGCATGTTAACCATTTATAAAGAAAGAGAGGTGGAGAACAGTGCTTTTCATCTGATTGAGTGCAAAGCTGAGGCCATACAAGGTCTGCTGCCTCGGGGGGGAAAGGGATAATGGGAATCTCACATTCATCACTTCGAAGCCCAAAAACCAAAGTCTGCAGAGAAAACCCGAGCTACAGGTTGGAGAAGCCTCACTGCCATGCAGCATCACACTTTATATAAGCAGGACCGATTAAACGTATTGTAAACCACTAAGGCTTCAAGGAACCATTATTTTCTCAGTAATCAATTATTGTTTGGTCTGTAAGAAGTCAGAAAACAACTTCAGATGTTTGTTTTGTCCAAAGCCCAAACACATTCAATTAAAACATCATTCAAGCAGCAAAACCTCACATTTGAGAGGCTAAAACTATGAAATTGCTTGATAGATCATCAAATAGATTATTAAATTATCAAAATAGTTGCAGTTATTTTTCTGAGTCATTGTTTTTCCTGATTCTGTGTCATTTCTTTTGTTTCTGGTCTACATACTACAGTACCCATGAGCCTCGGCTGCTGCTGCTATGGAGAAGCTAGAAAGCTTCACGCATCGCCATGGTTACTGAATTCAATCAAAATTGAAATAAAGTGAATTCAAGTGTCAGATTGTAAAATCACCTTTGCTTACGCTGCCAGCGCATGGACACAGAATACGAAGCTCTGATTGGATGTTTCTTGCTGAAATGCACCCTGGGAGCCAATCCCAGACCACTGGGCGAGAGGCGGGGACACGCTGGACTGGTCGCCAGTCAGTCACAGGGCAGACAGACAGACGCTACAGGTTCAGCATCCTTAAGATCTCCACATCTTAATATGAGCCACTTTATGAGAAAACATTCAAAATGACCCGTCAAATAAAAAAAAGAAATTATTTGTATTCCAGTCCTGATGTTGGGTGAGCATTTAATCCATATTTACTCCGGGATAAAACGGGATATTACCCTGCTCTCACTCTCTCTCTCAACCCAACCGGTCAAGGCAGAGGAGCCCACCCAGATCCTGGTTCTGGTTCTGGTTCTGGCCACTGTCTCCTGGTGCTGCTCATGGTGGGACTGTTGGGTCTCTGTAATAAAGAGTCGGTCTGGACATGCTCTGTATGAAAAAGCCCTGAGATAACTGTCATGATACGGTGCGATATAAATAAAACTGAAGTGAATAATGGTAAAGAAATGCCATGAAACACTGTTGATTTATTCACGTGTTGCTTCAGGTTGACATTATCACACGCCTGTTACTGTGCCGGCTTACAGATCCCATAATGTACACTGCACTGTGGAGACGCCACTGCATGCCATGCAAACCATCATGATATAATATAGATAATAATTCCATTATCTGAACGTGTAGCAGTATTCTCTCAACGTGTTTCTCTAACATTCGAGTTAAAAAGCAGACTTTCCTGTGATATTGGCAAACAACGCTGTGTCACTGAATCCGTGGTGGACACATTCCTCTGTAACGTGATTCATTAACTGACATATCCATGACATGTCCGTACAAAACCGCTTCAACAGGAAAAATGAGGGTGAATGTGTTTAAACAGCTTTAAAGCAAACCTCCCCCCAACAATCACTTCAGAGTCTGTGGTTGTTTTCCTGCTGTGATAAATGCAGATTCACCTGCACGATGTGATGAAGCAGCAGGCGCTCTTTGTGTTTTTGAAGCCCCCCCACGTTCATAGAGATGCATCATTATTTAGCATCATGTCTAAGATGAATATTCGAGTGTTGAAGTCAGGATTGTGGAAAAGACAAGTTTATTCTGAGAAGTGGCCAACACTCCAGTTTTGATGTTGCACAAAGTATTTGGCTCGTCTTAACCAATAGAACTTGGCTGAATTATACTGAGGTTTATTTTTAATGCAAGATAATCTTCCAAATGTTTGATTTGATCACATGCCCACTGGACTTCGGTGGGACATGAGGTAAAGCTAAGGTGTGAGGTGACACAGGTGTGCTGAAAACTACAGGAAGTTAATTATTGTAATTATTTATGTTTGTAAGTTAAACATCAGAACTCTTGAAATATTCCACCATGGAAACACTGAGCTGCTGCTGCAACGCAGAGAAAGCTAGTTGAGCTAGGTAATGCTAATGCTAATGCTAATGCGAGCAGGAACAACAGAGAGAGAGCTGCTGAGAGTTACAAATGTATTGTCTGAGCTATGTGTCAGTCCTTAACGTATTTAGATCCTTTATACATAATGTCATGTTCACCTACACAGCACAACTTTTTCAGACTAAAGACTAAATCTCCACCTTGTGATTCCTCAGATGCATGTTGAGCAGGAACAACAGCTGTCATGACACGTCTTGTGCTAAGCTAACCCTCCGATATAAACACTCCAGCATTTCTTCCTCTTGATATCGAGCCTGTGTGCATACAGAGCAGCGGGCTGCAACCTCTTTGAGTTTTAAAGAATGACACAAAGAATTCACACGAAGGCTCCACCTTGATGTTGCTGTGACTCAAAGCTGCAGCCACTTAGCTGGTTTTTAAACGACTCAGCATCAAATCAGCAGTTTGCTCGTGTGGTGAAACGAAACAGAGAAGCGCGAACAGGGACCCGTCAGTGTCGGGTTGATGGAGGGAAGGAGCAGTTTGTGAAGACGGGAGAGAGAAGGGGTGGATGGGAAACCTGTGGGAGTATTGATGAACTGCAGCCTCGCTGTTCGCAGAGAAGCTGAGAAAACATCAGAGCAGCCATGAACTAGATTACTGAACACCAACGTTTCCTCCAGGTGACTGATCTCCCCCTGAATGTCTTCAGACTGACTATCACTCCTGAGGTAACACACCACGGTCTGATGAACCCCCCCCCCCCTGCAGCTATGGTGATAAGTACGTGTCACTACTCTGCGTTTATGGGAGCAGAAAAGGCTAATAATCGGCTGACGCACGCCGTCCGGGATTCCCAAGTAATCAAATAGCCAAATTATGCGCTGCATTAACTGGTGTGTTGCTTCTAATATCTCTCCAGCCTAATGAATTTAGAAGTGAGCACGCTGAGGGGAAGGCTGTTTATTAAGAAGATGGAGGAGGATGAAGAGGCAAACAGTTATGGAGCCGCCGCAACAGCAAACTGCAGATCTGGGTTGTGGGAGGAAGCAAACCAGCCAGCATCACACTGCAGACCTGTTCACCGCTCTGTCCTGCGGAGCCTGTTACACACTGACGGACATCGTTACCTCTCATGTCCATCATGAATTATAATATTATTTATTATTAATAAATTATTAAAAAGGAAGTGTGACAGGTGAACACTTCACTTATATTTTATATATTATTCACGGGCATTTTTTCACACCTGTTATTGCTCTTTTCTTATTTTCTTTTACTTTTATTTCCTCGTATTATTGCTCTATTCAGAGACGTGCTCTGCACTTCTCTTTATTCCATATTTATTTTTTTATTTTTTTTATTGATATTCTGCAGATCTGCGATAGTGTTTGAATTTATGGTTATTCTTATTGTATGTTGATTTTACTGCTGTAACAAAACTATTTCCCTCATGGGATCAGTAAGGTACATCCATCCATCATCCATCCATCATCCATCCATCATCCATCCAGAGAACAGTGACGGTTAATTAAAGGTTACTTTAATTATCCGAACATGCTCTGCAGAGTTCTGGGTCTGACAGGATGTAAACATTTCTGGGACTTCCTGTATATTCTGTGAAGGCTGCTGAAAACTGTCTGACTTGACAGCTGCTTGTCGTCACAGCGCCCCCTGCTGATCCCGCCCACTCTCCAGGCGAGGCGCAGTTCATCTCCAACGAGAATAATGACTCCAGCTTACATCCCCAAAGCATTGTGGGAACTGTTGTTACAAACCTTAGAGATCGTGCCCCCAACAGAAGAAAGGCCGAGAATCGTAATGACATTTGAACTGTGTTCATGTTGGACGATCAATATATCTTTCTGTCTCTCCTCCGGCTTTCAGACACAGATATTTGCTCAGTGGTGAAAACATGTGGACATTCACCCAAAGAAGAAAGTAACATTCAGACATTCTGTGAGCAGAAAGAGCGCGAACTATGAAAACAGCTTCGTTTGGTGGCAGCAGGTAGGGTTTCACGCCTCATGGGATTTGTTGGCAGCACTCTTCGCTTAAATGCTTCAAATGGCAAATAGCTGGGAGACATGACCCCCCCACCCCCCATGTGCTGCCAGTGAAGAGTTCAGAAGGGGGGGGGGCAGCAACCTCTGAAGGAACGCAGAGCGAATATCTGGCAGCATTTTCCTTCACCATCCTGCTGACTCAGAGATGATGAGGGCAGCCTCCTCTTCTGAAACGTGTCTGTAAATTCAGCAACGCTGCTTCCTCACGTGTTCGGTTTAGCTTTTATTTTGTGTCCAAACCCAAACTGAGCTGCGTCTCAAAGTGTGTCTCAGTAACGGTCTCACTGGCTTCGGTTCGGCCCACAACCGTTCTTTATTCCAAACATGTTGGGAAATGGGATTCAGCTTAAATATGTGGCTGCTGCTGTGTGAGACTTTATTTATGTACTCATTTATTTTTAACTCAAGCTGCGGGCAATAAATATGGCGCACTTACTTACATCTACGAGTTGTAGTTCAACATAAACTTCAACCCCCGACAAGGGCGAGTATCGACTCCACGCTCTGTATTTTATGAGCTCGGTTTGATCTCAGTGCAGCTGTGAGGAGGAAACCTTCAAGGCTGACTGACGTGGAGAAAACGGCACCTCCATGTCAACCCCTCAGTATCTCCAGCCCTGAACAGAAAGACGTTTCATATCATATATAAAGTATTAAAAGCAGAACGCATCGTCTCTGATGTCTCGTATACTTTCATCCATATTATTTATTGGATTTGGAGCCTGTTCCATCAAATAAAAAGAGCCATTTTTAAAATATGGATTGTTTTCTTCAGAGTTTTATCTCATATTTCATTCAGCTTTTATTCTGGTTCTGGGTGCATTTCGGATTAATTCAGTAACCATGGCAATGTGTTTTGTGATGATAACTCACGCCTCTGACTGCAGGCTTCGTCTCAGCAGTGGAAAAAGTGTTCAGATCCTTTCCTTCAGTAAAAGTACTAACACCACACTGTGAAAATACTCCAGTACAAGTAAAAGTCCTGCATTCAAACCTTACTGAAGTAAAAGTGTGCATCAGCAAAATGTTGTAAAAGTAAAAGTACTCCTGTTGCAGTATCAGTGTGGATGTTTCTGGATGCATCATGGGCTACGAGCATCAGCATCTGTCCTGCGAGAACCTGTATCTCTAAAAAGTCCAGAAAAACCAGCTGTGTTTCCAGATTTGTGTCGATGGTGAAAGAGTTTATTTAACTTCTGGAGGATTTTCTCAACACAAAACTATCCTCTAACTTCAACCTTCAGTTCATCACAAACACCTGGGGATGCGTCCTGTCCAGTGAAGACCACTTAAGTAGTAACTAAAGCTGTCAAATGAAGTGCAGTAAAAAGTACAATGTTACCTGAGAAGTGGTGCAGTAGAAGTAGAAAGGCGCATAAAATGGAAATATTGGTACAAGCATCACTCAGGAGAGCCTGGAGCTTTTGTGTTCAGCAACATTGAGGAGATTGTTGAAGGAAACATTAGAAAACCATCCAGAAAAACTCTGCAGCACAAGCTGATAAGATAAATGATCAGTGTTCTGTTTGGGCTGATCAATCAATACATGTCTTCTAGTTTACTGTCCAAGTGATCTGCTTCCTGCCACAACACACCGACACGATAGAGTTATGATGAGACTCCTGACGGGACAGTTAGGACTGCAGGATGTCAATATATGGAAACCCAAATATGGACTTCCTGTCTGTCATCGCAGTGCGAGCTGCATGGGATGGGACCACACCCACAGCTCCGCCAGGACACGGATCCCTGCGGTCCGACTTTAGATAAGAGAGAAACTCTTTCCCTGCTAATCAGTCTGCTTCCACCTGACCAATCACAGCTCTACACCACTCTGTGTGTGTGTGTGTGTGTGTGTGTGTGTGTGTGTGTGTGTGTGTGTGTGTGTGTGTGTGTGTGTGAGAGAGAGAGAGTTTGCATGTGGATGTGTGTCTGTCGGAACCTCCTGCAATCAATAAGTGGTGGATTAATCTCAAATCTGCAGATAACCTAGAAATACCTGAGCACATTTATCTCACACAGACACACACACACAGCTGCATTATCAGATATTAATCAGCTGAATAGTTGAAGTAAGAAGGAGTAGTGCGTACTCTTGGACTGATAACATCAGAAATAAGAGGATTAAGGAGCAATTACAACATCTGCACAAAGACCAGGTGCTCTTGATATCGCAGTCCTCTTCTCTGGTATCAAGTACTGTACATACAGTTTTGAGGTACTTGAGTATTTCCATGTTCTGCTACTTCCTGCTTCTACTCCACTACATCTCAGAGGCAAATATTTTATCTTACATTACCTCTCAGATTAATCAGAATCGGAATCGTGTTTATTGCCATTAAGTTCAAATCAAACAATTAAAGAATGCAGAATAAATAAAACTGCTATTTTCTCCTCCCTCATGTTTGTGACCAAACTGATTTCTGAATCCTGTGATGATCCTGAAAACACTCAGTGGCTGTTTTGTAATGCCGTTCTTGTTATACGGGAGACTCGTCATTGATTTATCTGCTCGTTATCTTTAAAAACACGAGAATGCAGCCGGTGGTTAAGGCCCAATGTTTTTCCCTGAATATCCTTTCAAAACAGAACCTGTTGCAGGATAAAGAGTGTGAATAACGCCTGGGGTGACACGGACGGCCGTGCAATTCATTCTAAATCAAATCATTGTTCAAACACCACTGCAGATCAGTGATCACGGCCGTTTCCACGTGGAAACATTGGGCAGCTATTTGGTTTTAGTGCAGTGAAAAGACTGCAAGGCACCCTGACGGTGCCGTGTCCTTTAATGATCCTCTAAAAACTCCAGCACATAAATGTCAGGACACATCCTAACTAGTGAGTTGTGAAGAGTCATCAGATCGCTCTAAATGTCACCGAGATTATTCAGAGAGCAATCAACATCACTGTATACTCCAATTAAATCCCTTTCAGGCCTCAGTGAGTCAGCAGTTTATATCTGATATGTGTGATTTTCAGAAGTGTGCTGAATTCTCACTTCTACATTAAGAAGCATGTAAAAGAGCCATAACATCCAGACAGCACGGCACCGTGAGCGTCCTCATATACAACAACTTGTGATGTTCTGTGTGTTCTGACTCCTTTCTGTCAGAACCAGCTGTTTCAGCAGTTTGAGCTACAGCAGCTCTTCTGTTGGATCGGACCACACGGTCCAGCCTTCGCTCCCCACGACTATCAGTGAGCCTTGGCCGCCCATGACCCTGTCTCCGGTTCAGCTGGTTCTCCTTCCTTGGACCACTTCTGGTAGGTCCTGACCCCTGCAGACCAGAACAGCCCACAAGAGCTGCAGTGTTGGAGATGCTCTGACCCAGTCGTCCAGCCGTCACAGTTTGGTTCCTTGTCAAAGTCGCTCACATCCTTCTGTATTTCCTGCTTCAGCACATCAACTTGGAGGACAAAATGTTCACTAGCTGCCTCGTATATCCCCCCCACTGACAGGTGCCATGGTAACCAGATAACCAGTGTTCTTCACTTCACCTGTCAGTGCTCAGAGTTATGGCTGATGGGTGCGAGCCTTTACCCCTGTTGAACAGGATGCTTTACATGGAAACCTCTTCGCAACACCTGCCAACTATTTGTCATTCAGATAAAAAGGGGTCACAGATGCCAGGAAGGAGGTCAAGGGCAGCAACTTCCCTACCAGCTTTGGTACCTGGCCTAAAAACACCGTGCAGCTTAACCATACGTGTACTTTCTGTTTGGCCTGAGGGGGAGAAGTTGCAGCATCAGGTTAATGATTAGGCTTCAGCTGTATCACAACCAGGTTATACAGGAAGAAGCTCATGAATACTGGAAAAATAAAGTTCCAACAGCAGGTTGCCTGAAAACCTTACTAGCTTATGAAATTAATGTCCTGGCACAAAATAAATAATTCAGATAATTAGGCCAACGATTCTCTGCGCTGCTAACTTTTAGTTTAAGGTTTAGTGACGTGACCAACAGCTGATGAGGTGTGTGTTGTGAATTTAATGTGACACATGCTCAAGTGAAAGGAACTATTGGTAATAATGGATTGCACTGATATGGCCGCTCGCACGGCAATGAGCCCAATTGGTCTAGTGACGACTCAGAAATGGAAGTCCAGGGTCTTGATCACCATTTTAAAGTCTGTGACTTTAAAATGACAAGTAGACTGTTAATCTGTGATCAGTGTTCACAGATGAGTCTGTTCAAATGGCTTTGTGTTACCTCGCTTACAAGATTACATCTTCACCAGAAGCCTCACTATCTTGGTTAATCCCTAAAATATGTCGTTGGTTAATGAATTAATCGTGTGGCCTATCGATGGGAGTTAAATAACAACTTGGGACAGTGGATTGCTCATCATTTACCAGGCAGAAATTATAAACATTTTCTGGGTCCCGCTTCTAAAATGTGACGATTTCCTGGTTTAGGTCACTGTAAATTGAATACATTTGGATTTTGTGCAATTGATCGAGGGATGGAGAAGGCAACACTGGTCACTGGTCTACTATGGTAATAGATCATTCTTATCATTAATAGTTGGTCCAAAAACAAACATCTGTAACAACAGAACAACAGCTCGCAGGTAATCGATGCCAATTCGCCATCTTGCTCCTACTATTTACTTCCGTTGTCCACCGTCCATCTAGATAGCACCACGGTTCCAAGAATCCTGAACGGTACTGGTTCAAGAGCCAGGGCTAATTTGGTGGAAAGAGGGCAACAGTGCTGCTTTATTGATCCGCGGCCAGTGAGATTACAGCAAAGGCCCCGAGTCAGATCCTCTCTGGCATCACGAATGCGAGGCCTCTGTTAATCCTGGATGGGTAAAAATTGGCTCGAAACGCCCACAGACGCGATGAACATATAGTCGCTGTGACTGAACACTACTGAGGGATATGTCCGGTGGTTTGATCAGTCCCCATTGTGCCTGGCTGCTGCCCAAGGCACCTGTGGCACCCCCTTCCAGAATGTCCCTGGCACTGGGTGGTTTGGAAACACGGCTCTCGGGGCTCTCTATGTTTAGATTTAACTAGCCAATTATGTCACCACTCAATGTGATGTGAGAATATCAATGTCCTCATCAGCTCAAACCCACGAGACCGACTCCGTGCGTCTCGTGACGCGCTGCTTCGAATTCCTGCTCCCTCCCAGAGACAGCCCATTCACTACTACCTGAAATGTGATACGGCGGACACGCGGTACTGACCTCAAGCTGCCAAAGTCCATGCAGGCGTATGGCTGCAGATATGGGGAGCTGAGGTTGAGAAATTGGTGCTTCAGAGCAACAGGAGGGGGGGACAGTGCGCAACATCCAATCCCAAAAGGGTGCAGATGCAGGATAAAGACCAGCATTAGATGGATAAGGACTAAAGTTAAACGAGGCAGAGTTTTTCAGATCTTGCCGTATTCCGCGTGTGAACTGCCTCTCTTTTTCCCCAGAGAAACACTTGCGGAATTTGCCACCTTCCAAAACATGGTGCCAGGGGCTATCTTGGCCTTCAGTTGTGATTCCCTGTTGGGAAAGTAAAGGCAGTGCACTTATCTTATCCAACAGCTGTCAGCTGACGTTAAGAAACACAACAACAACTTCACTCCTGAGATACAGATGTATCCACAACTTCTCCCCCTGGAGAGACGCTGGCACTTTACTGCATGTCTAGTTTTTCACATTTCAGTGGGATTTATTGTACTTTTTACTACACTACACTTATGTATTAGTTACTGGTTACGTTGCAGTTAAAAAAAACAACCACAAAAACCATATTATCACTACCCAACAGTACGTAAAGTATTTAAAACAGCTATGTTTTGATCAAATAGACCAAAAAAATAAAAAATTCTACTTACATATACAGCTGTACTTTTACTTGTGTACAATGCAGGACTTTTACTTGCAACAGAGCAGCACTGCAGTGTGGTAATACTGCGTTTCCTTGAAGAGTACACACTGCAGGGGCTCCACCTGAACACTGGGCCGCTTCCGCCAACGCGCAGGCGACTCGCAGCTGGACTCCACAACTCGAACGTTACCTTTTCACGGACAACGGGGGCCCCAAGTTGTGTGACGCTGCAGGAATCCAAAGTGGTGCGAAGATGCTCTGCAACGTGACTCGACATGCAGGACGCGCGATAACGTCAGTGGCGGCCGTCCGGCTGCTGGGGGCGCCCGGCTGCCGAGCTAGCATGTGTGTTTAGCCCGACTACACCCCAGAGTGGCTGGGTACGGTTGGTGCTGCTCACCCTACGACCTTAGTGGATACGGTTGGTGCTGCTCACCCTACGACCTTAGCGGATACGGTTGGTGCTGCTCACCCTACGACCTTAGCTAACCGCTCTGTGCTCGTTGTCTGCGGGGCGTCGCCTCCCACACGCCCCAGCTTGGGACTAACGCCATCAAATACTTCACCTGACGCTCCTCCTGGCCTGCACGTCCCGGCCGGCTGTGGCGGGCACGCGTTTCATGCACTCGGCTACTTGTCTCAGGCTCCGACAACCTCTCGCCATCGTCGCTTCCTTCGACGGCGCTCGCCTCCTCCCGACGCCAGGTCGACGGGGCGCCACTCGTCCCGCCCCTCGACGTCACGCACTCTCCGAATGGCGGCCTGCCATTGGAGGACGCGTGCGCCCGCTCAGCGCGCGCATTGGTCGGCCTTGCGCGGCGTCAGGAATGTCACGAGACGCTGGCTCGGCTCGGGTTTCGCTTTCGGCCTGTTGTACAGTCAGTCTCAGGGCGCTGCGAGGTCGTTGTGCACACGCCCGCCGTGCCGTCCACCATCTTTTTAGCTGTTATTTTTGTCTCAGCTGGGTTAATTATATACTTACTGCTGCCACTTTACTGATGCTATGGGTGGTTGGGAGTGCAAATGTCAAGTAGCCGACTGTCTTATGCAACACAACATAAACGATGTGCTGTATTATACACCTGTTATGTGCTCAGATGTAGAAGTGTTCCGATAGTTTACGTTTAAAAGTACCATTGCAACACTGCAGAACTACTCTGGTATAAGTAAAAGTCCTGCATTCCAAAGTTTACTTGAAATATTAATACACTTAATTAATATTAATACACTGAACTCTCACTGCTAAACTGTCAATACACAACATGCTCCTTTCACCTGTGCAATACACTTGTCACTTTATGCGACATCCTCTGTCACTACATGTAAATAATGACCATTCTATACATTCTGCAACACACTTTATACAAAAATCATCATGTAAATACTGAACATTCCATTGCTTGACTTATCAATACCGTCTACTATTGCCCTTATCCTGTAACTTACATTTTGTACATTTATAAAAAAAAATTATTTTATATTTTGTACTTTAAATTTTAGCATCCTATATTTTGTTTTGTTTCTCTGTCTCATATTTACTATATTTATATTTTGTTTTGTTTTCGTATCGTGTTTATTAATGCTGAGTAGACCGACTCTCGTCCTGCACATTTCATTGCATAGTTGACTCTGTTAAACTGCATACGACAATTAAACTTGAAACTTGAAACTTGAAAATTGAGAAAAATGCCAAACTTTTCCCAGTTTAAAATACGAATATGTTTGGATTTTGGAGGATTGGTCAGACAAAACTAAGTACAAACAGTTGTGTTGTACATTTGTCACTTTTTCTGAAATTGTATAGACCAATCAATTAATCGAGAAAGTACTGGGCAGATTCATTATTGAGATAACTCTGTTATGAAATATAGCGCTATATAAATACAATTGAATTGAGTAAGTAAAGTAAAGTTACAGCCACAAAATCATATTTAAATTATATAAAAACTGAAATGAATCTAAAATTGACACTGCAAATCTAACAAAAAGTGATATTACGTTACACATAAAAGAAAATAGTGCAAATACACCTTAACATATAAATATGGGCAACATAGTGAGTATTTGCTTCCATTGCTGACAGATACTGGACTTTAGAGGCCATTCTGATCAATATTTTAGGGTTGCAACTAACGATTATTTTAAATATTGATTAACCTGATGATTATTTTCGGTTGGTCTATAATGAAGCAAGTTTTCAATTTACGTTATTGTAAGACAAAAAAAAAAAAGCAGCAAATTCTCACATTTGAGAATCTGGAACCATAAAGTTTTGGCATTTCTACTCAAACGATTTATGATCGTTTCATATTTGATTGTCAAAATAGTTGCTGATGAATTTCCATTCAATTGACTAATCGATTAATCCCTGCGGCTCTACGATATTTGAGCTTTAAAAAATGTTCACCGATACATCAGCTCGTGTATCTCTCACATATATCATGTTGTGTGTGTGTTTAAAAATGAAAATGTTCCCTGTCGATTCATCAGTGTAGCTCCATTGCATTCCTGTTACAACAGAGATGTTTAGAGCAAGAGTTACTTGGTGGTTTTAGTAGTCTAACACTTTTAGAGGATTAAACCTCTAAAAATTGAGTCACTGGAAAATCTGTTCAACTTCTAGACTATTTTAGTTTGAAACAACAATACTCAAAAACAACCAGAGGATAATTTATTTGACACGTATGTGGTTATTGATGGTGTGGTGAGTGATTACGGGGAAACCCAACCAGTGTTCAACCTCACAGACCAGAAGGAAAGGAAGGACACGACTCGGCCTCCCCCCCTCTCTCTCTCTGTCTTTGTCAAATCAACGGCTGCACTGTTGGAGGGAAACTGGTTCACATCAACACATCACTCACTGCCACAGTTGACATGGCTACAGCGACCTGATACTTCTCTTGGCCCAAACAATGACATGAATGGAGGTGATCGTGCATTGCTCCCAGCACTTTAACGGAAATAGTTTCATTTCAGGGCAAACAAACGTTCTTCAAGATCAGTCAGGGCATTTTCTCCCTTTAGGATTTCATACGAAGTGCTTATTATTTTTTATCTGAACAAACGCTGTATAAAGTCTCTGGTGATTTCTAGGATCAACCCTGTGCCTCTTACACAACTTAGTAATATCTTAGTGGTAATCCCCCCCCATTAGTTAGCAGCCTTGCCCACCTGATACCCAGAGATTATTACTAATTAATAAAGCAGACGTCACAAATGGCCTCATGTTGCCAACACCAGTCTGCACGCTCAGCTGCCCTGTCCTCAGAGCTGGACCACACCGACACTCATGTCCAATTCATAAGACTGTGAGAACATCTGACCTCATACCGAGTCCCCTTCTTCTGTGGTGCCGAAATATGTGACTGGAGGAAACCCAGGAACAGAACGAGTTAAACAGTCTCTTTATTCTGGTCACTGTCATCTCAGCTGCTTAAAAGGAAATAGATGGACATTTTTAGAAATGCACTAATTGACTTTCTTGTGGGGAGTTAGATGAGAAGATCGATACCACTCTCGCGTCTGTGCGCTGAATGTGAAGCTACGAGTAGGAGGCCATTAGCTTAGGTTATCATAAAGCATAAAACAGCTAGCCTGGCTCTGTCCAAAGCTAAAAATAAATATACCAACCGGCACCTCCGTAGTTAACTAATTAACAACTTATATCTTATTTGAATTATTCTGTCTTGAGACTTTGTGAAGCCACTGAGCCTGGCCAAGAAATAGTCGGGCACATAACTCCATTACAATAACAAAGTGATTTTTAGTGTTTGTACTGGTTAGACAACGAAGATTTAACATGTTAATTAGTGAGTTTTAGATGTTCTGGTAGGTGTTTTGTTTGATTTTTACCTTTGGACGCAGCAAACCTAGCTCGCCCTTACAGGCTTCATGGTAAGCTAACCGTCTCCTAGCTCTAGCTTCATGGTTATTTTCATATCATAGCACCTTTCCTGTCTGCACTGTAGTGCAACAGACATTCGAGCCTTGTGCCAATGTGCTCAGGCTTCAGGCACATTAATCCTGACCCTTTAAAGAAATCAGCTCTGTGACAGTGATTGATTTGTGGTCTTTCACGTTCATTTAATGATATGATATTTCAGCCTGCATGCGGCGACAACAACCCACCAACCAGGCAGTGACTGATTTACAGAGGAGGAAACGCCGGTAACACAATACAGCGAAGCCCTGAGGGAGAGAAAGGCTTCCACACATCCACCTGCTGTCATGAATGAACACAGACAGATTGCGGGGCTTCATCTAAAGGACCACCGGTTGTTGACCCGGAGGCATTCCTGCTCCCATCAGTCTTCTTTAGTGACAGGGAATACCCCACCCACTGTCATTAGTCTTTGATAGGTAACACAGCCCAGAGAAACAGAGGTCAAAGTTAAAATGAATATACAAATGGTCTTCTAGAGCAGCAGGCTTTGGACCTGTCCCAAGGGTTTGCAAGACAAATCTGAGGTAGAGGTTCTGACAGGTCCACTTGGGTCCTAATAAGTGAGACCCCACCAAGGTCCAGGGTAGGGCCCCTTCCTATTGCAGTGGGTCTCGGGTCTGTGTGTGCCAGTTAGTACAGGAACTAACAATCATTTTCATTATTGACTATAAACTGATTATTTTCTTGAGTAATCAATTAATCGTTGGGTCATAAAAGTGATGGTGACGTTATCCCAATTTGTTTTTAGAAAATTGGTTATTGCATGTTGATTTCGGTTAGGCCCGTCCTGGATCAGGTCCAGAACTTTGGAAGACCTCTAATCTGAGGGGTTGGTCACAACCCTTACGCAAACTTTATGCAACGTCGCATTTAGGTATTGCTTCAATTTAAGTGGTGACAAGTGAAAATGATTGTGAACCAGTGATGCCGCCGAATGAACTACAGAGAGAAGAGAAGTCCAGAAGCTTCTTTAATGCATTTTGACAGGTAAAACCTGAATAATGCAGTGTGTGAATGATGTGAATTGCATGCTACGGTTTTTACAGTGACCAGATCTCAGCCCAGTTGAACAGAGATTTTGGGCTGATGTGTCCAATTTTTTTGGAATATTTGTTTATCCCTCCAGTAGAGCTCTAGAGACCTGAAGCTGTTTTGATGGCATGTGCTGGCCCAACACTAAGACACTTATGTAGGTTTTTACTTTCATTTTCCACCCATCTTTAGCTTAAATAATAGACCAAAAGTGATGTACAAAGACGTCTGACTGCATGCAGGGTTTTTTTTCCTTTTTTTGTTCTATAAGAAAACCTGTCTGCAAAACAAAAAAGGATTTCAACCGGAGGTAACTGTCAACAAGTCTCCGGGGAGCCACCAAAACAAATAAAATCCGCACTCACTCACAAATGTGTAATGATGAAGGTCAAGGCGCCACCGCCTGCTATAATAATCCCCTGTTGCTAACTTCCAGTCCAATTTCCTGAGGGTCAGTGAACACCCCGCAGAGCCGAGGTCTTTCACTTGCACCGTAGAGCCAAAGAGGTGCGCTCACCAGGAATTTGGCCGGTCCCACTCCATCAACATTACCATAGGAACGCTTGTTAGCAGAGAGACGTTCTGCGCAGGGCTCAACGGGATGTCGCTGTCGGACCTGTTTGTTTTCGATCCCTCTGAACATCTTGATCCCCGCTTGTCTAAACGGCGGTGAGGGGGCAGCCGGCGATGAAGATCTACAATCTAGGACTGCAATTAACAATCACTCAGATTAATTTAATGATCATTTTTCTTATCATTTCATTATTCATTAAGTCTACACCACGCCAATAAATAGTGAAGAATGCCCATCACATGTGACATTCAGATTGTTTTGTCTTACCAACAGTCCAAAACCCCAAAGAAATTCAACTTACAATTATTTGAAACAAGAAAAATGCCTCTTGTATGTAGTCTGCCCTCTTTCCAGGCACAGAACTATATGTTCTCTTCCTTTCCTGTCTGTCATTCCTGGAAGAGGGATCAAATTGTTTCTTATTCAAATCAAGGGCAAGTGGAGAGAGAGAGAGTATTGATTGTTGTAGAGATGAAAAGCTCTCTGAAGCAGAAAAACAGACGTGAGCTTTTTTGAGAAAAGCTCAAGTTTTGAGAAGCTGGAACCAAGAGATGTTTGGCATTCGCTCTAGGGACGACACTGTCAGCCGGTCCACCACTTTGCTCCAGACTTAAATATCTCGACAACTATTGGATGGACATTCATGTTTCCCAGAGGACGAATCCAAATAACTTTTACATACGGTTCGCAATTATAGTTCACACAATAGGCTACTGGTCGTATATGAAATTTGCTACATACATTATATTTGTACCTTTCATCTATCACCATCATCAGGTCAACATTTCATTTTCTGGTTTATGACCAAATACCTGCAAAACTAAGGACCATCCCATCAGCCTCAGGTGTAATTTGTCCCAAACTGCGCGTTGGGATGCGTTTGTTGGCTTTCCTGTCAACCAGTGATAATCCTAGCCGAGAGACATTTAAACTTCCTTTTTGTCTCGCTCCCGTCATTGGAGTCCATACTGCGTCGCCCCTCCACCTGCCCACAACCATGAATGTCAAGGCCCTGTTCATGGCTCCCAAGGGGCAACTCCACGTGGCTGCTATTTAACAGGGTTTTACACAGATACGTTGATTGAATATATCAAAGTATAACTGCACACACACACATGCACACACGGTGTGCGGTTTACCACTTGGATTGCGTGTTCCTGTATCGTGCAGCAGCTCAACATGCTTTCTAAGACTCCCTGGATGAAAGAGACATCGTGTTCACTTGGGAACTCTTTTCATTGCGCTGGCTTATCGCTCTGATTTCCATGTCTTGTTGACAACGGAGAGGACACACAATAGACTGAGACACACACACTGCCCTGGCTACTACTGCCCGGATACCAAGTGTTGCCATAAATTCCCTTTTCACACACACAGGATATTAAATGACACCTTTTATGTGCGTGTAGTGAACAGAGACAAATATTTACAGCACAGCGCTTCTCAGAAACAGCAGAGGGTTTACAGTTCTGTGCAATTCAGATAGCTGCAGAAAGTGACAGGTCTGGTCTGTTACATAAATCACATCAAGGCTCCAGCTTCATCCTGAAACAAAATGTACCTCAGATAAAGTGTATGTCATGTCTATGTAAAAATATCACCTTCATACAAATTGCTCTTCTCACAGTTTGTTATCCAGACAAAATGCGCTAAAGATACAAACTAAATATCAAATGTCGGATGAACTGCAGGCCCTTTATCACCTCATGCCACTGGTTGTGTAATGCACCACAATACCCGAACAAAACACAGCAGAAAAATTAACCTACTTGGGTAACATTGTGGACAAAAAGCCTATTATTCCAGAAATCCTGGATTTATCAAATATTTTAAGATTGAGCGCTTGGCACTGTTATGTCTGTATTCCCTGAGTGAACCCTGGCAGAACCTGAGTGAATTATAAAGTAATATTATGATATAAAGTAACCCCTCTTCCAGCCCAGCTGCTGATGCCCTGAGCAGATAGCCATGGTGTTGACACAGAGGCAAGTCACCTGTGAAAATGTATGGCTCAGTGAAATATTTATAACGCAGAAGCAACATGTATTTGAAGGGCAAAAGAAATACAACTTATGGATCTTATCTCTGGAAAGCTGACTGGTTGTATACTCTATCAGAGTCTCTGCAGGGTTCACCAAGTTACATGATATACAACCACTGCAGCCAAAGTATGAAAGACATCAATGAAACCCAGAATGGATAATAAGAATTATTTACCAAAAGTATGACTTTAATGATATTTATAGCACATTTGTCAGTACGTCCCAGCAGTATAATTCCTAATAATATCATTAATTAATCATTAAACATGACCTGGACCTAGATGAGCAACAGAAAATGGAAGTGTGAATGAATGGTTGGATGGATTAACCAATACATTTTTTTTTAAATAAATTTAAAGGTCCACATATGAATTTTATAAGGTCAGAGGTCTGGAACAACAGCACTGGGGATCCAGCCAGATGTTTTTGCTAAAGTCACATACAAAAACATTTTATAACTTACACTACAACAGCCAAGAACAAATATTGTATCCTTTTTAAGACTGCAGATGGCCTGTATGTGGATATTTCACAAAAAACAATTAAGGCTTATTTTGCTCACGCGATAATCACACTTGAAGGATCAATGAGTTAAAAACACAGAAGCTTTCAGCCCTACTCCCATGACACAAAGCAATCAAGATTTGGACTCCGGATGAGCGATCACATCAATGAACATGTCAGTACTTTGGCCACAAGCTGTCGAATCAGATAATCCTCGCCACGGTCTCCTTTATTTCCTCTACTCACTCCAACCGGTCTGATTATCTTTTAACTTTTGTTCAAGGCTTGTCAGAGTTCATGGGACTGCCCCTCCAAGGCTTTCCTTTCTCTCAACCATCCCTAATTTAATCCATGATAAAAGCAAGAAGCCACAATTGAGGACCAAAGAGGGACCTCTGATTGAAACTAGCACTGCATGTGACATGTAACAAAGGTAACGTTGCAGAATTAATTAGGTTACATCTCGGACAATCTCCAACAACAAACAGCGTGATACAGAAGGCTTTGCGTGGAGGATTAACGTGGCTCGAGCAGTTCCTTCACTCTCAAATCTACAAAATCGGTTTTAAGAAGATTATTACACGGTGTTATTTGTCTAGAATGAGGCCAAGGTACAGTTCATGCCACCTCAAGCTGTGAGAAAGTAAACCTGCAATATTGACAAACACGGATCTTTCCACCACATGTTTATTTGCTAAAGGTCATCCGAGGATGCTCTTTGTCTCCTGGAGGTTAATATTGTCATTTACCAATATTGTCAATATTGTCCGCAGAAGGCCCCTGCAAACAGCATCTTTTTAAAGTCCGCAGTGCACTGTCCTTTTACACTGATTTAAAAAAAAATTTTGAAAAAACACAGACGTCCTGTGCGATCTTCAGAATGGCAATTAAACCCACCTAGAAACTGTCCCTGATGTTCCTCTGCCTAGATGCAAAATTGGCCTACAATTCACAAGCGATACTATAAATACACCGCAATCGCCCTTCCATCACTCTCTGCATCAACGGCCCGTTCAGTGTGAGAGGAAAGCTGTCAGCTGGAGGCGACGGTGGCAAGATGCCTTTTTCATTCATAACGTTTTACAAGCAGCGTGTTGCATTTTCACTCCACGAAGTGATCAAAATAAGTCACTCAGCAGGTTTTTCTTTATTATATAATTCGATAACAATGGATATTTTCAAATCAACTTGGTAGAGACTGCATCAACACCTTTGCTCTCTGTGTGAAGAGCGAATCTAGATGAAAATGGCCACGGTTAGCTTGTGCCACCAGTGTGACTGAACATGAGATACGAGTTCTTGACAGTAATTTGGGTCTCTGGGTTTTGTCGTACAGTCCGAAAGTACTTCTTCTGCTGCTGCTACACTTTGAGTCCTGTTTAATGAAAATAAGTTGCATGCAACTGTGTCATCTGACTGAGCTTCCTGTCCTAGGAATGCATATTACCAATAATATGTATGACGTGTGCTAAAACTGGCATGAGAACATGCATTTAACACCCCATGTTGGAGGTGAAAGGATGGTGCTACAGTAGAGAATAATGGAGAAGCACAATCAGTTTACTCTTTTAAGGATAGGTTCACAATTTCTTTTAAAAAGGTGATTTGAGGTTTCAGCAATCCGAGTTAGACAAAATCAAGCTGATATCCTCCAAAGTTACAGTCTTTTTACTACAAAGTTCCTTCCTTTTGGTTCTATCCCTCCACTACAGCTAAACAGGAAAACATAAAGACTAAGTTTAGAAGATACTCACTTGATCTGTCATATATATATATATATATCCTCATAAAAGCTTCAGCTATACTTTGAAATACATATTTGCACAGAGCGAGGACTGTGGATTTTGTGCCCCGACGTTTTAGACAGGAATCTGTCTGGAAAGAAAAAACTGTTCCACTGTCCATATGGGCACCTGGCTATTGTTTTAAGACAAGACAGTAAGACAGTTTAAAAACTGTAAACCTATCTTTTAAAGTGGGACTGAATATAGTGTCACAGCAACAAAAGCAGAGAGCAGCCTAAAGGATAGTGACTTGACTAATGCCAGTTACACGACCATATCCAACTAAAGTTCGCTCATATTCGCTAACATTTGCCAACATAAGCTGCCAGTCAGACCAAGTAAGGCTGCAATGGCAAACTGACTTGAGAAAGTGCATGTTTTACTGATTATGAATTAAACTTTCCATTTGTGAGAGCCAGATGCTGTTGTTTTATCTCTCTCTTTAAAGAAAGCTGAGAATTTGTTCCTTTCATTTACTTTACCAGCAGCCAGAGTTAATGAAAGAACTTTACTCTATAATCATTAACGCATTGATCTCAAACAGATCTCTCCACAAAGAAAAAAAAAAGAACTCTTTTCCACCCCCCCCATTATCTTTGCTGCACGGAGGAGCTGTGCAACAACCTGCAGACTGCTGAAGCAGAAATTCTGTCTTGGCATTTCTTAGAAGAAGCCTGGACAAGTGCATCATTAATTCTGTATGAGGGAATTATTAATGATATGGGACATATTGGAATTATAAGCAAAAAGATACGAAACACAAGCATTGCCAACACGGTCACAAATCACATCACAGCTTACATCCGCTCTAAAATCATAGTTACAGTTAGAGTGCAGCAGCATATCATGTCCGTCTGTGCTGAAGAACCTCCTGGAGAACAAACTGTCTCACAGAAATGTCTTATAACTGCGTTCCCTTCACTGTGCCTCCTGCTGTAACACAAACACCTGCAGAGGCAGAGAGCGAAGGATTTCGTAAAGACCGTGTGCAGATACAGGAGCCCCCAACACAACATATCCCCCCCAAGCTTAGCATAAATCTGCTAATAACAGCCTGTGTCTAAAACGAGGTTTTCAGATTTGAAAGATTAAAGGTGCCGGTTTGCAGAGCACGCCAGCCTGCCCTGTCAATGACTGTTTGAACAGGCTTCAGACGGGTTCAGCTAAGACTAATATGAATGACTATCTCACCTGTAAGATAGGCCGTGTGTCACGCCTGTCAGCTAACCTGTAACCGAGGAGGGAATTCATCTAATCATATAACCAGCCGTGAAACCTCTCTAAATCTGATTTAAACAAACAGGGCATCTGTGATCAACTGACCAAGCAGAAAAAGGGTTTGAACGCGTCGCTCATTAAAGTTCTGTTGGTTGGCAGCTGGTCATTTAGAACTACATGAAATAGGCCTGATACTATCCCACAAATAAACCGTCACTATAATGGCACATGAATCTCAAGCAATTGATTTGATGACTGACAGATAACTAACAACAATGTTGATATAACTAATTCATAGTTTTAGCTATTTATAAAAAGGAAAAAAAACAAAACATTTGCTGGCTCCAGCTTCTCAAATCTGAGAATCTACATCGTCGTAAACTGAATATCTTTGTGTTTTCGGCTGTTTGTCAAACTATATGAAGGCGTCATCATCAGCTCTGACACTTTTTCTTACATTTTATAGACTAAACAACTAGAATAAAATGTGGGGGGGGAAAAAAACCAACAGTCTCGCTTAATGCTGGTAAATAAATGTACCAGCAGTAAGCGAGACAGTGCGCTGGAGTTTGTTAACTTTTATTTAAGTTGCGCTGCCCAACAACGCACCGGTCACACATTCAGATATGCGGAGATTTTTTAAGTTATTTGATAAACTAAACAATCAATCCGTAAATCTACAATAAACTATATGCTGGTTAACTGATAATGAAATAATTATTAGTTGCAGTCCAAAACAGAAATCAGGGTTGGGCATGATGATATATATAACATGAGACAGCAAACATGTGCAAATTGCGAGGAATTTTACAATACCACGGAATCTAAACTCTGTTGCCAAATACTGAAAGGTGTTTCCAGTCATTTATATCAATAAGGGTAGGCTAAATATTAAACCTGTGCCATTATAACGCAACACAAACTACATCCTCCAAAATGATCAGAAAGTTGGCTCAACGCTTCTCTACAACAGCTTAAACAAAGATATTAAACATTATAGCCTGCATGAAGGAAGGATTTAGACTGCATTTGATTTATCTATGAGTAACCCATTAAACTGGCAGCAGCGTATCTGCAGAAATGAGCAACAAGCTCGTGATAACAGCGCAGCAAAGTAGCTGCTACAGAGCCAGATTGGGAGTTTGGTGGAGACCAAAACCGAGCTAAAAAGGAGAGTGAAGATTGGACTCGTACACACCGGGCGGACAACGAAGATGTTGCGCTGCGTTTGCCGGGCTTTTCCATATGCAGCGATATCACAATATAAAAACAGCATATACTGTCATAGAGCATGTTATCCACATGACCCACTGTGTGACACACTTCCAGTGTAAGTGAGTCACACTTCACATCACAAAACACTGGCTCCCCTAAATACAGAGGTGTTACACACCCAGAGAAAAGGTAAACCAGGCGAAACAAAACCTCCCCCCTCAGGTGAGGTGATGACAAGAAGAGGGGGATGAGATGAGACCAGAGCACACCATCTGCGGTGCTACGGATCAAAAACGGAGCTTTGAATCTCCTTCTGTTTGTTCTTTTGTTAACGGGCGATCGGTGTCGGGCGTGCAGCAGACCGCCGCGCCTGCACCACCTCTGGCCCTGCTCTCCAATTGTTGCTTCGGCAATCTGAGCCTGGGGCCAAGATAAGCTGTAGGCAAATCGCGCTGCACCTCCTGGCTTTCGCGCCCCTGCGCAGCGTTAAACCGACGACTGCTGCGGGAGCTCACAGCTTGAATCGCCGCGTTTTCAGCACGACGACACGTAAAAGTTCAGCTGAACAACTGGTTCAATCCAACAGATCCCGAGTGCGGCGCGGGATATTGTGACATGCAAACGGGAGAAATAAAGCAGGTGCTCGGGTCACCATAGAGACAACAGCAGGGAAACATGGAGGGAATGCAAACATGTTTACATGGCGGAGGGGAAAAGTGTTTGCCCAAGGGCCCGGTGACACAGCGGGCTGCATTAGACTACACTTTGATACCTGCGGAACACGACTTACAGGCAGCCGTGTATACGGATCACGTTACACACTCGCAGAACACAACCCAGGAGCCACTGAGCAATGTTCAGAAATCCCCAAAACACTATTTATCCAGAGAACATCTGAGGGAGGAGCATTAGCGTTTTCAATTTAGCGCCGGATCCTTGAAAAGGTGTGCAAGTGTCTTAAGTGTGTCTTTATTAGACACTTTACAGCTGAGGGATTCGGCTGGAACGTTTGGGACGTGACAAAAGAGGAAGGCGTGCAACCAAGGACGCTTTAATTTTCTTCCTCGCTTCTTTTTTTGTTGTTGTTATTTTTAACCGTTTTTCACGGCAAAACCCGAAATTGAATTTCTAAGACAAGGACAGTTATCCACGCAATAAAGATCCCTCGGGTTGACCCAAGTTGGCAACGACTTTTCAGCCCCTCCTTGCTCCCACAGAAATAAATCAACC
Organism: Gadopsis marmoratus; assembly: GCA_036023855.1. NCBI lineage: Eukaryota > Metazoa > Chordata > Actinopteri > Centrarchiformes > Percichthyidae > Gadopsis > Gadopsis marmoratus. The sequence continues at coordinate 1,684 of JAVQJF010008658.1, read as the reverse complement.
CCCCCCCCCCCCCCAACCATCTTCCTCCTTGGGGTGACATCAGAGAGCTGAGTTCTCCATGTTTCTCTCGGCTTCCACAGCAACCGGGGGTGGGGGGGTGACACGGCCCTCCCCCATGACCTGACCTGCAGAGAAACCTTTTTTTTTGTCCACGCTGGTATTGTTCCCAACACTTGAATGGATTTGCCATCTAATTCATCTCAGCATGTACAATAGTGTACAAAAGCCGAGGAAGCCGAGGTCTGAGGTGCAGAACAAAACCAACAGGGTTATAAAGCCACACAGTTCTGTTAGTGAATCCACAACAACCACTCTTGCGCCAGTAATCGCTGAAAATGTCCATCAGATATAAAGGGCTGTGCTTTTGTGGTAGCAACCACAATCCATCCGTAGACGAAAAAACTCAAAATCAGATATCTGGTCAGATCTGTACTTTGTTTACTTGTTATTTGGTCAGATAGTTCAGTCGGCTGTGTGTATGAAACAGAGTTTTCTCACTAAATGAAATAACTAACTACTCTATAACCACAGTGTCTGTAAAACCTATTCCTGTGTTGACATTAACATGAAATGTTTGATTCCACAACGAAACACACTCTTTTTTAACCTGAATGAGAAAGAAAATGTATTTATTTTGGAAAAACACTTGACGTTAAGATCTATTTTACACCTTTGGATCCAAAAATGCTTCATTTTGTCCTAGTAGCAATATTAAATGGATATAACCAAAGTTCAAATCCTATAAACACTGAGAACGAGCTTCCTTGGTGTTTACACCGACAGCAGACAGCAGAGCAACACATCCAGGCCTCAAACTGCACTAAATCCTCCTAATGATGTCATTTGTGCGCTGAGCTGCACTGCAGGACACCTTTCTGCAGGACACCTTTCTGCAGGACACCTTCTGCTCTGCAGGACACCTTTCTGCTGTCACCCCGCAGGCTCACGGAGAGAACAGCGGCAGCAGGGCGGACATGAACACACTCCACGGCAGAGTTACAGCAGCTCGTCACATCATATCTACAAGCACAGCATGACGCGGCGGCACCGTCCTGCTCGACTTACCGTAGCGATGAAGGGGGGGGACACACGGACTGCGCTCCGAGTCAGTGGCGGATACTTTTCAGAGGAGAAAATCTGCGCTGTGTTCCAGGTTACGGGCCGGTCAGGTGAGCTGCTGGTGTCCCGGCCGAGCTGCAGCACAAACAGTGCAGAGAGAGAGACACACAACACACACACACACACACACACACACACACACCACCAGCAGCAGCAGCAGCAGACGGCGGTGTTGTGAGCTTCCTCGTACGTGATTGGGCCAGGTGGAACAGGCGCGTTCACGCGTTCCTCGGCAGCGCGCGCCACACGCAGCTTGTGACCGCTGGTACAACTGCAAGGCTGCAGACAGGCAGTGCTCTCTGCAAGTAGTCCTGCAGACAGGCAGTCCTCCTCCCTGCAGGCAGGCAGTCCTCCCTGCAAGTAGTCCTGCAGACAGGCAGTCCTCCTCCCTGCAGACAGGCAGTCCTCCTCCCTGCAGACAGACAGTCCTCCTCCCTGCAGGCAGACAGTCCTCCCTGCAAGTAGTCCTGCAGACAGGCAGTCCTCCTCCCTGCAGGCAGACAGTCCTCCTCCCTGCAGGCAGGCAGTCCTCCCTGCAAGTAGTCCTGCAGACAGGCAGTCCTCC
>JAVQJF010008655.1:0-40432 GCA_036023855.1 Gadopsis marmoratus | reverse complement strand
TCTGTCTGGCTGAGTCAGAAGAGTAACATGTGTAGCGTTGCAGTCTTGAGGAATCGGACACATGACATCCGTAGTGACGTAGGGAAAACCAAAGTTGTCCGAGTGTTGGGAAATTGTTGTTGGAGTTGTACTTGATAATTGGCCCGCACAGCAGAAAGAACAGTAAAGGGGCTGGATGGAGTCTCGTCTAAATATGCCAATGATACGTATATCCAAACCTTTCACCCTCTGGTCCATGTAGGCCGACACTAGTAAGTGCTTGGTGTTGTTGAGGGGGGTGATGGACTGCTCAGCGATCCGCAACGGGCACATGTTCGGAGCCCCACGTGGCTTTGGGATGAACCTGTACATACTGGGTGTTCTCACGGTGATGATGAAGATGACGAACAAGATAGCAATTAAGAGGACACAGATCTTCCCTCTAAAGATTATTGGTTTGTCCATTCCGCCAAGTACGTGATTCCCAACCTGAGGCAGATTTAGAAATCTCAGTTAGAGAGGTTACACATTTGAGGAGCAAAGCGAAACCGCTCTGTCAATAGTGAAACAAGACCTCCTGAAGCGATATAAATGTGACCATGTTTCAGTTTGAAACCATAGTTCAATCCTGCAGGTGTCATTAAATTCCTCTATGTAAGAACACAGTTAACTAAAGCCTTGTCATGTGCAAATTTGTCGCCTGTATATCTGTTTCTTGGAACTTATTTCTGTGATGTTCCACCAACACCTGTCTTCTTGATGCCAAATTTAATTTGGCAAAATGTTCTGAAGCGATGATCTCTTGTTTTATGATTTTCACTTATACCCTGACTCAGTTTACTGTTAAAGGTATACCTGAAATTAATCCTGTCTTCAGAGTTGTTGAGTCATCACTCTGGTCATTGCGATATTCGACTACATTATTTGAAACACCTCTAAATATAATGCAGTCCAGTAGCAGGGTTCTTGTAATGGAATGCACTGGATTGCATAAGTGAAATTAATAAACTGGTATCTCTGAGTAAATGTGTGAGTTTGAGTGTTAGTTGTAATTCAGTTAGGGTAGAAATTTAGCTTGATGTTTTGGCTCGTTTTTTGGTCTCTACCATGTCCGTTCACCAGCGAGTAGCTAAACGAAGCTCAGCATGTTCAATCAGGAAGACTACCTTTTACATCCCTCCCTCCCTCTCTCTCTCTCTCTCACTTGTCCAACCAGATTTTGCCACAACATTCAGACGCTGATCTGATGCTGCCATCAAACTTAAAATCTGTTCTCTTTTCACTTTGATCCGACTCTGTCTGCCATTTGGTGCAATGTTCAGTTGCTGAAAAATGTGTAAATATGTTTCATTTCTTTTGACATTATAGTCAAACATACTCAAAAGCAGCTCTATGTTAGCTGCTCACCCTTTATGGCTCATGATCTTCTAGGTTTGCTATGTGTAATTTTCTTCTGAGATAACATGCATACAAAATGAGTTCCTCATCTCCAGCTGCTTCTGCAGAATCGGTAGTGCAAAATTCATATGTTGAATCCGAGATAGTATCTGTTCTTACAAATTGTGACACTCAGTCTAAAACTGGTGTTGTCTTCTAAACCAGCGTTGGTCAACTGGCGGACCCCGGACTACATTCATTCCGCCAAAGCTTCCCATCCGGTACGCAGAATATAAATGAATTCAGAAAATTTGAGGAAGAAACGAGCTCCAATATTTAGAATTCCTAGCATAATTTTTTTTTACCTTTTGAAGCAACCCCAGAAATAGTTGAGATGGAAATGATTTATTAGGAATAATTTACCAGCCTCAAAACGATGTGTGTTCGGGAATATCCAGCTTTGAAGGCGGCCTCTAACTGTTCCGGGTAAGACTTTGAACGTTGCATGCCCTGTGTAATAGTGGCACGTAACATTGTGTTCTTTTGTTCCAGTGATTGGAGGTGAGGCACACAGGTGTGGCATTACTGACAGCTGGCAGATGACTGCATACTTATCAATCTTTCAAGCTGTGGTTTACTACGGAGCATCAACTTTCCACTTTAGGCTCTTTGAGAATGACATTTTTGTGTGTCTGGCAAACAATTCAAAAGGCGTTTCTTACGGCTTCTTGCAAGCGTTTTCTACCACAGGGGCGGCTGTGGCTAAGAGGGTAACGCGGTCGTCCATTAACCCAAGGGTTGGTGGTTTGATCCCGGCTCCACGTTGCCCCTGGTGGAGGCCAGCATAGCAGCTGCGTCCCCATTGGTGTGTGGGTGAATTAGACTACTGTTAGAGTTTAGATTACTGTTAGAAAGACACATTTTCCTAGTTTCCGATGCTAAAATGATGCATGTAGAGTGAGGATTGTGGTTGATACAGCATCTTTTAGAGGAGTTTTTCACATGACTTTGCAGTCTACATTCTAGGCATGAAGGCGTTTAAGTTCACAAAAAAGTCATACAATAGAACTAAATACTAAAAGGTCTACAGACACACTAGTGGCTCTGTGAGCATGCCTCACAGCACTGCCAACAAAGTGATGTGAATTGGGTGGGTGGGTTGCCAGACAACCAGTGGAGACTTAAGGAAATTAAGGTAAGCTAACAGACTGCTGGCAGTAGCTCGATATATACCGTACAACCATGATGAGAGTGCGATCAGTCTTCTGATTGAACTCTCTGCAAGAAAATGTCCACTTTTCCCTCCAAGGGATCACCAAAGTTATTAAAATTCATCCTGAGGGAAATATGAATGTATATATATATAGAGAGAGAGAGCGAGAGAGAGAGAGAGAGAGAGAGCGAGAGCGAGAGAGAGAGGAAAAGTCTGTGGATCATTAATGTCTCGTTCAAAATTATATTACAGTCCATCCAAGAGTTGTTGAGATAGTCTGGACCAAAGGGGAGGATCAACTGACATCACTATCCCTTGCTATTTAGCTGCTAGCGTGACTAAATAGTAAACACTTGCAGCCACCAAAGGTGACACTTCCGATGCCACCCTGAGTGAGAATAACAGCAACACCTGTATAATGCGATGTGATCCTGAAGCCCTGCCATTAATAGCACCTTTGTGAACCTTGCCATGCTGATTTGAAGCCATGATTTGTGGCCATGATTTGTGGCAGGGTTGTAGTTATATATTCTGTATGTGTTGTGTGAAGTGCTGACCTCTACACCTCCAGGGTCTGCGCATACTGAAGCACATTGTTGTAGTCTCCAAACAGGTTGGAGACTGTGGAGTTAAATTGGATCTTTTACTCTTTCTTGGGTGCCAAATCTGTTCAGATGCCTTCACAGTGTCTGCCTGTGTTTGAAGATAAGTCAGTACCAGCTGAGGGTAGGAGGGGTTGAATTTTGTCTCTAATAGTTAGAATTTAATCATTAAAGAAGCTCATGAAGTCGTTACTACTGAGATCTACAGGAATACATGGCTCAATAGAGCTGTGACTCTCTGTCAGCCTGGCTACAGTGCTGAACATAAACCTGGGATTGTTCTTATTTTCCTCTATTAATGATGAGTAGATGACTATACATTTTAAGAAGCATTCTATTTTTCAGTCTGCTATGTAATGTTCAAATGCTTATTAATCATGTGCTATTTCTTATATAGTACAGTATTTTAGCAGCATATTCCTTTAACCCGCTTTACCTTTTCGGTGTGGTTTTTAATTCTTATCAATCTTTACATGTCCATCTAATGTAGGTGGCAACAATCAGTATTGGTGGTTGTGATAATAGTAGTAATAGTATTTTTGATGACGATGATCAGCAGCAGCAGCAGCAGCAGTAATCTTACTTATTTCTTAAGAGTAAATGTTGTTTTCCACCAGTAGATGTCAGCAAAGAGCAAACCATGAGCAAACCATGATGCATGCTGCATAAGTCTGGCCCGGGCTGATGTATTTGTTGTGCTCTCATCATGACAGATGGCACTTAAAAACAGCCAAACCCTGAAATATATATATATATATATATATATATATATATATATCATGGACTGCTCATTCACTCACATTCAGAATTTTCTAACAAGGCTTTAAGGACACAGCCATGGCTGGATTAACCTATTAGGGAGCTCCCAAGATCCCATCTAATACAAAGCACACAGCAGACTATAAATTGTAGCTTCATTATTTGCCTAGAGATTAAGTACTTCAATGCTGGAATACCACCTGGTCCCAGGCTTTCTGTGTGTTATGTTATGGTAATGTGATTAAACACAACTTTATATATGAACGTGTTCACTGTGAGCACAATATTAATTAAATCAATTAAGGTCTTAAAACTAGATTAACTAGGGACACATCATTAGGTTATAATGCCACCTTACTTGATATCGAGCTTTAATTTGCAATTAATCAAATTATAAAAAAACCCAGACTAAGTCTACAGACATGCCAGATCTGAGAGACTGCTTTGGCACAACGATGCTTTGAGTTGAATGCTATAATCAGCATGCCAGCCTTGGACACAACAACACTATCTCATTGGATTTTCATTTTCAATATACCTGAACATGCTGACGCTATTTATTTTACACTAGCAATAGCTACAAACAAATAACTAATAGGCTTTTTTGGGCTTGAATGCTATAATATTCCCATTAAGAGCAGAAGGAGATCTCAGGAACAGGTTGGTTTCACTGGCATTGTCACACTTCTGAACGATTCAGCACTTTTGTAAATACAAATCAAAACAGCTTCGGCACACAGGCCCCCTGCTCATCCACCAAACCAACCTCATACTGCAGATCTTCAAAAGCCCGGCCTAGCCCCCAGAGACCGCAAAGCCTCCCTTCCTCCCCAACCGTGGAAGCGCCTGACCCATATATGTAAATTAGAAAAGCTGATTTTAGGGTTGGGGTTGAATCGAGATTCCAGATTCCAGATCAAGTGCCATTTGGATTTTTCAGTGAGGACATTTTGGTCTGCAAAATGTGCTTGACTGATTTTACGTCAGCATGTTTAATTTGGGAGTAGCTGAGGTGTGTTTATTAAAGACAATCTGCTATTTTTCTATTGTGTTCATCATTTTACTTTTAGCTTTTCAATCATTGGCTACACATCCCAAACTCAGTGATCTAGTTATTTTCTTCTCATTGAACTTTTGTCTTCTTTCGCCCATGTGTCGTCACTCGACCGCAGGTGAAATAACTGTGAGTCGAGGAGGCAGCACATTTGAGACGCACACCCAATTTTTTTTGTTTCTCTTTATTATCAGAAGGCAGGAAGCCAATTGATTTCCAGCACAGTCTGCACCTTAACAAGTCCTGTAACATTCCCTCCTCTCAGAGTGTAATGAAGTGGAGCCAGTCCGAGCTGTTAGGGGATGTATTGAAAGTTATGCATTGAACTGAACTATAGTCCCAAATGTTCCATAAATAGTTTGTAAATAATGGGTCCCAGGCCTATGTGTGGGGACTGGACTGTCTTGTGAAAAAGTGAGACAGAGAGAGCATTCTAGCTTTCATTCCTAATGGGTAGCTAGAGTTTTATTTCCAATTTTTATGTTAACTGGGAAAATACATCATTCTTTACAATGAGCCCTTTGTGCAAGATAATGCACATCGTTGTCATATTATCACCTTAAAATATTGATACGGGCAATTTGTTAGCAAATAGCTGTCTATTAACACAACCAGCAGACACAGAGAAACATTAGCATTTCTGCAGTTGTGTTTTTTGCCACCTGACTAATGTAAGTCCAATATAATAATAATAATAATAACTTTGTTTACATAGCACCTTTTAAAAGCAGAGTTTGCAAAGTGCTTTGACAGACAAAGCAGAAACAGGATACTCACAAAGCAACAAAACAGAAAGCAATAAAGGATAAATAAAGGAAAGCAAAGCAAAAGCAAGATGAAGATAAAAGATTAATAAATACAAATAAAAAGAATTAAAACCAAGAAAAGCGATAAAAGATTATATAAAGACGACATCACATGAAAGCAAGTCAAGAAAAATGGGCTTCAAGAAGTGATTTAAAAGAGGTTACTGATTCTGGGAGCCTTATCTCCTCAGGCAGGTCGTTGCAGAGTTGAGGGGCCCTGATGGCAAACGCACTCTCCTGTCAACTTTGTTTTGCTCTCCACCAACTCCTGGGAAAATAATCTGCCTTTTCAGCTGCTAAATGCTCCAATATGTTCTCCAGCTAGTCATAACGTTGTCTGGCTGCCATTTGCCGTGCTGAGCAGGTAGGTTTGAGCAATGAGAGTGGGTGGGTTCATCACTATGAGTGACCACTTGCACATTACACATAGTCTTTTGATCCACTGTTCATTTCAAAATATTGATTTTAGAGCCGCTTAAAGCAGCAGGATCACCAAAGTAAATGGGAGTCCAGCCTGTGCATTGCCTAACCCAGTACACATTAGGTTTATGAAGTTCAATTCCTGGAAAGTTTGAATAGAAAAAGTTGTTTTTTTAGTAGTCGTATTTGGTTTTGTTTGAATGATTTTCAATATCGAGTCAATCAAAAACTGATTTCAATCCAGCAGAGGAGTCGCAGGGGATACATGTAGAAATCATGCAATAGGGTTTTAAAGGAACACAGAAGCCATTCACCTGTGTTGTCAGTGTCTCTACACATTATTACTAGTGAGCTGCAGTATAAAAGCTGTTTTGCAAATGCGTTACGTGTAGCAGATCCTCCAGCCCTTTGTGGCAACGGAACACCACTCTGCAATTTTCATAAACAGTTGACCAATGTCTCCACCTGCTGTAAGAACTCAGTTCAGACAGCAGAATTCAGGACTATGAGGTCATTATATACTAACAATAAAAACTTTAAAATACAAAACACATTACTCTTTAAATACATACTGTAGTGGAAGAAACTGTAAATGTCATTCATGGCTTCCGTTTTTGCCGGTAACTCCAAAGGCACGCCAACATAGAGAGTTCAGTCAGGAACGACAACCACATGAGATTAAAGACGTTGGCGTAGACGTAGACGTTATATCAATTTACGAGGACAGAGCCCTACACATAGCAGCCAGTTAGAGATGACCCAAAGGGAGGCATAGATGGGGCCATGTGGTGCTGTGCTGGAGGGGTGAAACAAAATAGACTTCAATAATAGCAGAGAAATTAAACAGTTTATTAAAGCGCCATAGATCAGATTTAGTAAGAACAATGCTTGGGATGCCAAGATGATGGTGTTTATCCTGTCTATTGGGTAATAATGTAGTTAATAAATCCTCAGGTTTTCCACTTTGTAATAAGCCCTCAAGTCTGCAGTTATAAAGGTTAATGAGCAGATTTTGGTGCAGAGGCACAGCACCTCTTTTCCGGAAGATAAGAGGTCAAAAAGCCCATCTGAGTGGTCTTCCCCATGAGCTAAAGAGCCGAAAAGACAAAGAGAATAAACACCAAAGTCTCCACAAACCCAGCAGCACAATGCGGTTCTTTTTTAATGGCTTAAATAACTTATATATAAAGTACTGGTAAATTAGGGGTTTAATTATATTATTCCTTCAGCATTTTAGTAGTACTCTATAGGCTTACAAAAAATATATAGATGTCATAAAGTCATTATTGAATGTAGTCATATCACAGACACTAGGAGAATACTATAGAATCTCATAAGACCAACTGAGCTTTCAGCAACAAAATGTGTATTAGTGGACCTTTTTCTGGCTGTTAGTGTAGTGCAGTTGTCTTAGTATTATTATATTAATACCATATTAGTTATGTTCTGTATTCTTAATATATACAGTTGTGTTTTTAGGGTTTAAGAGACTACTCCAAAGGTTTAGCATTGCACTTTTATAACATTGTTAGTTTCATGATGGACTGTTAAAAACAGGATAAAAATTCATACAGCGGAACCAGAGATATCATCTTTTTTATTGCGCCTATTCTTCTCCCTTGTCAAAACCTGGTGCGTACATTACCCACGATGCCACTCAAAAGGCAACAGTTCGGCTGGAAATTCTGGTGTTTTATGCTAATAGAGGCTAATGTAGCCTCAAAGCCTTGAGGCAGTTTATCATATTTCGAGCAGCTCCCTCTGCAGCCTTTAAATGTTTTTCACATATGCACTAGCATTCCCGAAGACCTGTAAACTTAGACTTTCATGTGTAACAGCAGTGGAATTCCCCTTTAAATGCAGTAAGCAACATGCCGAATACTGCTGAGTGTAATGCACAGCTACTGACCCATAACAAACTTAATTAATATTACACAAATTGTCCATCATAGCAAATGAAGCTATATTAATCAAGTACAATCCAAGAGCTCCCTATCGTAGCATGTCATACAAAGTAACCAACCATTAAGGCAATTAGAAGCTCATTTAAGTAGGTCGTAGTTCCTGAATGAATATTATAGTTAAGTAATGGTTTTAATATACTTTTTTTCTGCAACTTGCTCTCTGCTTGGCAACACATCAAGAATCTGCACACAATGGAAACGCGCTAACACCCAATGTGCAAGACCAGGTACACTTAGCCCGAGATACCATCATCATCAGCAGAGCCATCACTTTCTTTACTCACTGGGTTTCCACTGTGTTCAGCGTCTTTATTGCTTCTGGAGGCCAGGATGGTTTATCATAAGGACAGGGTCTCTTGCTAAGGGTGGCAGAAGTAGATGTTAGTAGGAACTTGAGAGTGCTCATAAAACACAGTTGAAACACAACATAAAATGCATGCATACTGAGTTGGCCTTTCCTATATTATTATATAGTATACAATTCAATAGAAGAGCTTTTATTTTGTTCTTGATTTCAAATAAAACTATAGTACATAATGCTGTGTTCAAGGATTGAAACTAATTGCTGCTCACTAACACTTACTTGGACAACCGAGGGATCCACATTGGACATACTGCCAAACTTGCCTGTAATTTTTCAGGTATTTGGTGGTTTGTAATAATGTAAATGAAAGATCTTATGTGAGGTTAATGCTATGATTACAACAAAAAAAATAAAAGAATACTGCAGTGCAATTTATCTAAACAGCATGAGTTATAGCGATGTCACCAGATGGGACTTTACTCCAGCCGTCTTTGGTTGGAAAAATTAAAGGTAGCGCTACCCTGAGGAGTTTTCTTGTAAACAAACTAAAGTTATAGCGTGTCTGACATTGTGTGTATCCTTGAGATTTAACAGAATGCGTTGAGTGCATTTCCTTCCTCAAAGAACAGTGGAAATAGCATTTTATGTAATATTTTAAAACGTGCAGTGTTTACATTCACGTTTACTAGCTTGCACTTGTGCAATACCGTCTTTTTGCAATACCGCCACCAACTGTCAGTCAGCAGAACAGCATGAAACCCGAGGCTGGCCTGCTTATCGCGACTCTCACCAGCTTGTGTGGCGTGTGTACCGTGCAAACAAACTGGGGGCCCACTCATAAAACCACTGCTCCATAGCACTGCTAGTGGTCAAAAACTAGAGAACTAGAGAAAACGTAGAGAATATCAGTGACTATACTGTAGCGTGATGTGAATTGGTAAAAAAAATACTGTGTGACTTTGTGTGGTACTTAAGCCCGTTATATGTGTGTGTGTGTGTGTGTGTGTGCGTGTGCAAGTGCATATGCGAGCATTATGTGTGAGAGAGATTGATATTGGCCTACAGTGAGCCGGCCTGTACCTTTTTTGTGACACAATTTCTGAATCAAATGAAATACGGACCCCCTAATTAACAACTAGGATCCCCCAAAGGCGTCAAAATCAAATTTTGAGCTTTATTGTAAAATTTGTTTTGAAAGGTGAGAAGCAACACAGAAAAATACAATTCTGCGTCGCAATACATTGTGACTCTGCGGTTATGCTGATATTCATGATGTCGCAGTGGGTGGGTGAAAAAGTCGTAGCCCCAGGGCCCATGTTACTTTAATGTGGCCTTGCTTACCAAGTCAATGAAACTTGTAGTTTTGGTCCCTTAGTGCTGTTGGATCTGATGCTGCTCTAAATAACTAGGTTCGGGAACCACCGGGGACCCTGCCCCTGACTAGACTCCCCCGGTTCCCTTCTGTCTACCAGCTGACATTGGTCCATCATCGTACTCCTCCATCCATCTGTCCACCACCCTGATTCCTCCTCTCATCCCTCCCTCAGGACGCTTACTCCATCCCGCCTACATCATCTTGGCTCTAGTCCATACATAATTTGCAATAAACTATTCTAAATCTATATCTTTATTGGCGTGGTCTTTGTTAGTGAATCTCACTGTTTTGTGTTTGTGTTGTATTGCAGTGTACATTGAACTTGACATTGATTTATGCTGACATGCATATTTTACCCCACATCTTTAATGTATCTGGGACGTTAAAGGACAAACGTCTCTCTGGTTGATCTAGTCTATCAGAAACCATCCAGTGAATTTGTTTTTCCTCACATCCCCCTATCCCAGACACACACACACACACACACACACACACACACACACACACACACACACAGACTTGTCTAAGATCTCTCTAGTCTCATTCACACCAATCATCCCCCATACTTTCAAAAATGTTCTCACACAGTCTTTATGGAGGAATACCAAAGTTTGACAATTGATTTTCATGGGGGCGCTGCCTTCAGACCATCCTGGTGGTGTTTTGAGCTGTAGGCCACAAAGAGAGAGCGATGTGTGATGGAAAGGCAGCTTTAGAGAACTTGCTTTGCATTTGATCGACCTCTTACTCTTTCCTCTTTCATCAGCAGTGATGAGAACTTCTCCTCAGCCACGATTAGAGGGGCATGTAGAGAGATGTAAATCTAGACAAGATCATAGAAAAAGCTGCAAGGCTTAGCCAGCCAGAAGTTAGACAGATAAATCAGGTCAAACAGAACAGGGGACAGAAGCTGCAGGAAGCATTTGTGGAGAGTTTCAATTCAAACTGAAAGCTCCATCCTTTTGAGAAAAGTGCAAAATGTGTTCATTTAAACTTTTATGTACATATTCAGGGTGAGTTGCACTTACCATGCACGGATTTCCAGTCACACCCACAAAACAGAAACATACAAAAACTCATCAAAATTCACCAACCTTGTATAGTTATGTTTCTCACCTGTGGCCTGAGCTGATGTCTGAGATAGATCATTTTTGAAAAGCTTGCTAAATTATGAGAGGACAAATATACTAATATTACTGATATGATATCCACAGACCTGTCTTTATTTTCCTGATAATTAGTACCAATTTGCATAGGTCTCTCAAGAACACCTTCAAGAAATTATTAAGATATCGATATGAAATAACAGGTCTGTAAACCAAACAATTACATTCATCTGCATTGTATTGCAGTGGATACACCTATTTCAGAAGCAGATATCTTAAAACTACTCTCCCTGCATGAATAGATGCAGCTAGGGGCACAGAGAAAATTTTTTTTGTGATTTGAGTTAACTGACCCTTAAACTTGCAATTTGCAAGAACACACATCTGGAGAGTCTAGACATACAAATCTGACGTTGCAGTGAGTATTGCTCGCAGTGCCGTGATGGACAGCAGTTCAATTTTGTTTCTGGTATATTGCTGCTTTTACAAACATTCACACCTGGGAGTAGAACCCCTCTCTGCTACTTTCGACTGCCGAGCGGCTCCACTGGAGCATGTGAGTGCTAACTGCCTTTCTCATTCATTTTTCCAGAGCACACTTTCAATGAGCCGACCTGGGGAGCTGAACCAGAATTTTCATTCTCAAGCTTTATCCTTTAAGCTACCAGAACAGTGAAAATATTTATGGAATTAGTGACGTTCTGAGTCAAATCATGTCAGATCACGATTTCCTTTCGGGTGGATATAGAGATAAAATAAACACACTAATACGACTCCTCTCAAGACTTTAACAGTGACACGTTCATGTGTGAGGTACAGTAAAGTGGCCGCCCACTTTCCCTGAGAAAGGGGAAATTGACAGATTTGGGTTTGTGGTGCAGTAAAAAACAAATCTGACTTTAAAAAAACAACCAAACAAACAGGATTAGCTGCAGCCACAGTTAATCCCATTTTATTGCAGATACCTCTGTGTGTGTGATCCGTGTGTGTCTGTGTATGTGTGCAGTTGTATGGATGCATGTGTGTTTTTGTACATGAATCCTGCTTTGGTGTGTTCATGTGTGTTGCGTTCAGGTTTAAGGGCGTTGTGTTCATGGAGGGATTCAGTAGCTAACTCCTTTTTTTTTTAGATTGAATTATGTTGGCAAGCATTGGTGTCTTGTACGTGTGTGTGTGTGTGTGTGTGTGTGTGTGTTGGACGTGAAACACACTCCTGCACTGTAAATCCGCTCCCTAAGGTATCACCACCTCTCAGCTCCCTTCACACGTTGTGTAGCCCAATTTTGAGCTGGTGTGCACAGACGTTTGCAGGTAAGTGAAGAGACACAGCACGAGTGGGTGTGTGCATGCATGTTAGCATCATATGTTGGCGTATGCACATACCATCAGCACACAGGGAAAGAGGAGAACCAAGAACAACAAGCACAGTGCGTTCAATACTGTGTTTGATGCGGGGAAATGGGTAAGTGAATGACTATATTGTTGCCTGTTGTTATACAGTATGTACTAATTGACTTGACGTTTCAGAGCCATTAGACTGTGTATTTCCATTGGCCAAGGGGCAATTAGCTTATCAGACGATAGCACACACACTCACGACCACAAAGACACACATACACACACACACAAATATAGATATTTGACAGTTCGATCAATGGATGTCTTACTGGCCATAATGAGTTGGTACGGCCCCCTTTCAATGCAGCACAGCTTGAGTCCGAATACAATAACCCTTTATCACAATCTCACACACGTGCACACTCGACACACGCACACACACACGTGCACACACACACACACGAACACTAAATGAAAGACACATCAATCATACTCATAGGCACCTTTAAAGACAATACAGCTGAGGAGAGAGAGGGAATGGCACATCCCTAATTACTGTCTCACTGTTATCGACCAATTATCACACATAAACACACATGTACTGTATGAATGCATACTCGCACACGTGCACAAGCAAACGCGGACACACGCACAGTGGCATTAAGGCAGGCTGATTAAGTTTCTTTAAAGGTACTGTGTGTAAGATTTTACATGTATTAATCACCTTATATTGCCTGCGTGTGAACGGACTGTAACGTATTTTTTTTCATTGCATGCTATACTTATTTACTACCTGTTGCTCTGTTTTGCACCATCACCTTTGCTGCTGTAACACTGCAATTTCCCCGCTGATGAACTGAGGATCATCTTAACCTAAAAAATTTGACCTTGACCTTGTTAGCTAACATTAGATTATCTGTTAACAGAGTTGATTCATCCAGACTCCCTTAGCTTACTCGCTCGCTAACGTTATCTCAGCTCACATACTGCAGGGCTCCAATATTTGCTCTTTATTACACCAAAGGTAACATTTCAAGCACAGCTGCTCTTCATCAGACAGGCCTACAAATCATGCTCTGTAATGTCAAGATGCATTTTTACCTCCAATACTGTAGACGTGTTTGTTACCTCTCATGCTCAGTCTCCTATTCTGTGGATTATATGCCACTATAAAGTCGTTTCATTTAATTGAATATCACCCATACTTATAATTTATACATTTCAGCTAAATGGTGCTTCCTTGTAGCCAACAAAGTTGCTAAAGGTGTCAGGGTATTTGTTTCCAATCCGCCACCTGGTTCCCGGTTCCCAGATTTCCCAGATGATGTCCAGATAACACCCTGGCAGATGGGTGACCACTATCTGCAGGACTTGACCCTTATCTTCTTGTGTCAACTGTTGCAATTCTGTCTGGACACTGAGCAAGAACATCCGTTTAGAATGGCTAGATTCACATGTCAAGTGGGTGTGTACTTTTTACTCTTTTATTTAAATATTGTTTTACTAAAGATCTATGAAAGACCAACCATCATCTGTGCTGTCCTGGCAGCATTCAGCTGAGCAACCCGGAGTCTGTCCTCTTCAGTGACAGAACCAGCTCCTGCTCTTCCTCTCCCCCTACCATGGCCTCTGCCCCTTCCCCTGCTGATTGACAGTAACAGTGAAACACAAAATGGTAAGCTGTAATGATGAAGCAAGATAATCTACAATGATGCACACATTGATG
The DNA here is from genome assembly GCA_036023855.1 of Gadopsis marmoratus. NCBI lineage: Eukaryota > Metazoa > Chordata > Actinopteri > Centrarchiformes > Percichthyidae > Gadopsis > Gadopsis marmoratus. Next base: position 26,409 of record JAVQJF010008655.1, on the reverse strand, counting down.
AATTCAATTCAGTTTTATTTATATACCGCCATGTCATAACAAAGTTATCTCAGGGCACTTTTTCATATAGAGCAGGTCTAGACAGACTCTTTATGAATACAAAACATCTGTTCTTTATGTGTATTATCTAAAGTCTAATGTTAGTCACCCCACTCCTGTTATCTGTTTATAACTTATGTCAGTTTACTATTATCATTGTCTAAAACCACTGCCAGAGCCATTCAGTACAGTAATGTTAGTTGACAGTAAAAAAGTCTCCTCTATTATGCAGAAACATTAGCGCATCGATTCAGCTATCAAGTCAATAATGAGCATCTAGTTCACTAACCGTTCCACAAATACATCTATCTAACAACTCTAAAGCTCACTGATCAATATGTTTTATCTCCTTTGTTTAATCCAACCTCAAACAGAAATGCAAAAGTTACAATTTGTGATTGCAGGCAGAGTTTTGCTGTTTCTATTTCTTAGCATTAGCTTAGAGTCTTGCAGAAAAAATGTTACAGCACCTAATTTTACCATATATATTTCTGTGTATTAAACAATCGAAATACAGTGTTAATTAGTGAGTGAGGGCATTCCCCATCAATTTCTGTGAAATTAGACTCTTTGGGTTGCTAGATGTTGCACATTCCTTCCCCATCTAGTTGCTAACTTTGACTGCCTACTTGTGCATACTTCAGCTGAGCAAGCTGCTGGGAACCGTGGGGACCATCTGTGAGCAATGTTGCCTCACAGCAAGACGGTCCTGGTTTTGAACCCAACTTGGGACTTTTTTCTGTGAAGTTTGCATGTTCTCCTAATTTCTGTGTGATTTTCCTCCATATGCTCCAGATGTGGCGCTTCCTCACACATCAAAAGACATGCATGTAAGCTACCCTGCCGTGACTACACACTGCTCCTAAATAATAAAACTGGTTAGATACAGAAGCGCAGTTTCTCAAAGCATATTTAACTTAATTATGCGAGAACAATCTGCAAATAAATGACACAGTAGCCCACTTGTCAGTGTGTGAAAAAACGACTCCTGTGACTGATCTTCCACCTCCAAGGTCTGGTTAGGTTTAGGCAACTAAAAGCACTTGTTATAAGGTTAGGGGCATGGTTAAGATTAGCAAAACTAGCTGTTATGTTTAAAATAATCCAATGTTGACTCTTGGTACAGTACAACGTCACCCTACATCTGCCTTTGCTACTTTCAGAGGACAGTAACTATTAGATAAATTGTTTCGGGAAATGGTTGAAGAAACACCAGCAATTCCATTTTTCCCATTATACATTTACAAGTCCCAAAATTGAAATCATGGCCCAAATCAAGCACACCTGATTGCTGCACTCATGCCCTGAACTTAAGTGATGAATGACACTCCAGATTTGGTGAAAATGTATTAGGACCAGCCCAAGTGTTGACTCTCAACTTAAATTGTGCCCAAGTCTGCAATCTGAAACATAGGCAAACATGGCAGCCGTATATACAGTAAGCCATTGTCGGCTCACATTTGGTATTGCATTGACAGAAATTGACAGAAAACCTTGTTTGGTAAGCCTCTAGCAAATGAGTGGTGAGTCAATACAGTGTCCTCGCAGGTGTAGCGTAACCAACATGTGGTGAGTGTGAAAATGCTCATGCAGAGTGGATCTTTTTTCTCTGGCCTGTGGGGACTCTGGCTGCAGTCGGCATCGATTTTCTCAGAGCAAGTCAGCTGCTGTAAGTGGAAGGTTTCTATTAGATTTATTTACCCCCTTTTCCTTTTCCTTCTCTCTCCACACCTCTTGTTATTTTGCCTTCCTGTTTCTGCCTTCTCCCATTCAAAGCATCCCTCCCCCTTTCCCTCTTCTGCTGTCTTTGTCTCTCTTTTCTTTCATCTCTTTCCTTCCCTCCCTTTGTTCTGTTGTCTCATTTTCTTTCTTTCCGTGTCTCATTTCCATTCTGTTGCTGTCTCTCTCTGTCTCTCCCTCTCCTGCGTCTTGTGTTTTTGTCCTCTGCAGCCGGCGCCGCCAGACAAACAGGACAGTAAATTTGCATTGCAGAACACAGAGTTCGCCATCACATTCTGCACTGCAAGTAAAGTAGATATCGCTGAAACAGGAGAGACCGGTTCCCCCTCACGCTGACGTCTCCTCCACCGCCTCTTCCACCCTTCCTCACTTCCCTCTTCATCTCAAGAGCTGCCGTCGACAGGCTGCACTAGGATAATTGAGAGTTCTATAGATCGCATGGGAAACATCGATTCCCTCCACCGCTCTATTCTCTTCTTACTTTCAACTACACCTCCTCTCCCCTCCTCCTCCTCACCTCCTCGCCTGTTTTAGCTTCTCTCTCTCTCTCTCTCTCTCTCTCTCTCTCTCTCTCTCTCCCCACCTGTCACTCTTGTTCTGTCTCCCTGCCTCTCGATCCTTCTGTGATCACAAGTCGTAACCGCTGTGATTCGCTGCATAGATAATTCAGCCACCTCCTGATCTAGCTGTCTGGTGATCTGTCTGCGTGTCTCTTTTTCCATCTGTCTCTCTGCAGTATAGCGCATCATTCTCCATTGTGGCCAAGAGGAGGGATGGATGGCGGAAAAGCCTCTGAGGCAGACAAACGAAATGAAGAAACAGAGGGGGAAAGAGCACAATAGAAAGCAAAGGCGAAATTTCACTATAGTTGCACTTGCTTTTACACTTAACAGCTGTCTGCAGGATTTAAAATGTTCTTTAGCCCACCTCCTTCACCTTATTTTCATCGGCTTGTCAAAATGTGAAATGTTTGAGGCATTGCTGCTTTTAGGTGCCCTGTTTTACACACACCCATGTAATAATATAATCCTGATCCATCTATCCATCCAGTCATAATAATCCCCAACCTTTTGGTGAGAATAAATGTCCGTTATCTTACTTCCTTTTTGCAATTTAAGCAGCACAATAGTGATTCAAGCTCATAAAAACCTTTATATTTGTGGCTCTATACACCCAGCAGCAACAGCAGCAGCAGCAGTTTGATTGGAGTAAATAGATGAACTGGCTAGTTTGCATGAGCAGCAATAGCAGCCAAAGCTAAAAAGGCAGACAAAAGAGCTCCGTCTACAGCAACATAAACTTTAGCAACATTAAATCCCAGAAGAAAGACGTTTCTCCTTGTTGGGAAGATAAGTGCTCTCCACAGAGTAAAAAGCATAAACTCGAGAGCAATGAGGCACCACAAACAAAACAGAGACATATGAAAACAAAAACAGGTTTCACAGATTACCACTTTAACATTTCAAGGCTAAACCTTTCATTTTTTACATTTTTTATTTTATAGACCTATTTTTAGCCCTGACTTAAGATAAGAGTGATAAGAGAACAAAAATAAAATAAAAGTCCTCTAGCCAGAGCAGAGCTGTTGCAAGGCTGGGTTGCTTGCACATTGATCTGCCTTTCTCTACTCTGCTTCTCTCCTGATATGGATTCTTTGGCTCAGCCTTGAGTAGCTCGCTTACACTCAGTCATCTTGATCTGCTGCCGACGCCGAGCAGCAAACACAAACAGCCGACCCTCAGCCTGTTTCCCCCTCTATCTGGCGTTACGCTCGCTCATTGTTTCACCTTCAAGCAGTTTCTGGCAAGTGGTTAATGCAGTCATCACTGGAGGTGTGTTATGTGGATGTCCACTTCAGTTACAGTATGTAATATAAAATCCCTTCATATTGTCCTTTTGTGAGAAGTCCAGTTTTGGTGACTCACGCTGTAGGTTATATACTGTATTTTCTCCTGTCTCTATGGCTCGTGAATCCTTCTCTAAAACCCACTGCATGATGTCAAGAATGCATTGTCACCCAGCCAAAAGTGAAATAGTTTTCCTTAGTCTGTTGGAAGTTGACACTTGGGAGATAAAGGGTTTTCATCCAGAGCTGGACAGGAGCCCTAGAACATGTCAAGTATTATAGATATTGTGTCAGAGCTGCTGTTGAGCTGTTGTCACGGGGCCCACAGTTTCGAGCCGGGTCCCTGCCTATAACAGTGGCACCGTGTCTCTCATTTGTACTTCCAGCCTGTATAATAGTGAGTGTATAAAGTGCTCAATACTTAAATAAATAAATGAGACATAATTTCCAAAACTCATTCCATGAAATGTTATTTCACCATTTTTATTTCAAAATGTCCATTTCCCATGACAGTGGACAGGTGGCATGAAACCCCACCCCTCTCAAGTTTCAGCCAGTCACGTGTGTCCCAGCCTCTCCTGGCTGGCTCAGCACCTGCCTGGTCAGAACTGTGCCGCCAGCTAGCTAACCAGCTCCTGTTGTGCTAGAAGTCTTTTCACTTTTCACAGAGTAATGTCCTACGTTTTTATTTGAAGATCCCCTCCAAACATGCTTTGAATAACATTTTGCGTCTGATTTCTCCACAAAAACATTTAATTACCTCGTTAAGCATTCCTCAAAGTGCATCTACTCTTTCTCCCTCATTGAAATATCCAGAATATATAAATATGCAAACATTTTTCATTCCAAAAGTTGAACTTACTTGTAAGTTGAATACTGAACCATGACTGGCTTCCAAATTGTCGTCTTAAACTCAGATTTAAGGTGAGCACGGAGAAACTTTCCTCCTACAGCAGATGAATGTGAAAACAGCCTTCTATTGTCAACGTCAGCACATACAGTACATCATCCTGCACAATGAAGGTCAAACATCCGATTTAAGAAGCAATAAGAAAAACACATTTTGAGTGGAGGGGGTCTTTGGAGATCCATAGTAACAGCATTGTCAATGCACAAAGTCTACCTTGAATGCTTTATAAAACACTCTAATATGCTGTCATTTACTTTGGCAAAAGTTTTTTTTTTTTAAAGTGGAGGGTTTCTCATTTGTGAGGGAGCCTGAGATTATATTTCTGATTTATTTGTCTTTTCATGACAGCAGTAGGCAAAATCCTTGGTGGGGCTTCTATTTTTTAATTTTATTTTTTTTAATATCTTTTCACTCATTTTCAGTCAAGGTGTTGTTTATCTTTTGCACCATGCTGTTACAAGTCGGTCTCACTTCGCTTGGCTTTGGTACAGCCTGACCTGTTGCAGGAGCACCACCGCAGTCTAACCATCTGTTTCAGCGTGAAACGAGCTGCAGCTGAAGGTGGTCTACTGTTGCCGTTTCCGTCTACAGTTGGAATACAGAACTCAATTTCTCTTTGAAATCGGTCAGAATTTGAACTCTCTCCGTCTTCACAGGGCGTGTGCTGACAAAGGGAATTTACAGTATTGAACAATGGCAATTAACAAAAGGCAGCAAGGAAGCGGAGCAGGCTGAAGAGGGAACATCTTAAGGAGAGATGAGAGACCCTTTACTCCTTCATCAGTAAATCCTTGCTGATGGGCACGGAAGATTCCCTCTATCTGTTTTAATGAGCACACACACACACACACACACACACACACACACACACACACACACACTCTGTCTCTCTCTATCTGGATTCCTCTCGCCGCGTTTGTGCCTTTCTTTTCTGACACACACACACAGACACACACACACACAGACACCCTAAAGAGCAGAGATTGCCTCATTCTATCATCATTGGCCTTATTTTGAGCGAAGCATGTACGGGCATATACTGCAGAAAAGCAAGAGGAGAGCAGCGTCTGGCTTCTATCAGCAAAGCATTACATTACATTTGAAACCACCTCCTCTGTTTGGTGTTAATCTAATGGACCATTACCCCACCTGTCAGGATGAGAAAATATGGAGGAAAAAAAATTCTACGTGACGCCTGTCTCCCTCGCCTGAATGGGAATGAGCATCTCCCTGTCACTGATGTGTGTTTGCACGTGTGTGTGTGTGTGTGTTTTTATGCATGCATATGTGGAGTGTGTATATGTGGAGTGTACGTGTGTCTCTGTATTGGTGTGTTGCTGTGTGTGCATACAGAAGGGGATAGTTGATTCCTTGGCAAGCAGAACTATCTAAACAGTCTAAACAATGCCACTCAACAAAACCCTGATGCACACACACACACACACACACACACACACACACACACACACTGGCACACTGTTTATGATCTGGCATGTGATCTGTGAACAAACCCCAGAGTGGACACAGTGACGGGGGTGATAGCTCTTGTTTATCTGCTGCTAGAGCTGAATGTTTACCACAGTAACACGCAGGTCTGTGTGTGTTCATATACACGTGTGTGTGTGTGTGTGTGTGTGTGTGTACATCTGGATGCACGTGCATGCACATGCCTTTTGTGGACCAACCCAAGGCTTTTGGTTGCCTGGCAACCAGATAGAGAAACTTGTACCTACAGAAAAAGGATTTCACTTTCTCTCTGACAACACCCAAAATAACCAAACCTGTGCAAACACACCCACCTCCTCGTTAACACACACATTCACCCACACGCACACACACATTGTGCAAAACACACCCACTTAGCACTGTTATGAAAACCAGGATTAAATGCATTGTGACCTTTGTTTTGATCATCTGTATAATATGCGTTCCTCAGCAAGATCCAAAATAACCAAAGCTGTGCAAATACAAAGGCACACACACACACAATGTTTTGTTTCATAGACTTAAGCATGTGTGGCCATGCACAGGAGCAAGTGTTTCCTCTTTGTGGGTCTGAATCCATGTGATTGAGTTACAGTGTTTCCAGTGTCTTACACCCCCTGGTACGCTGCTTAGCTGCTTTGAGACCCATTAAAAAAAAAAAAAAACACACACAAACAAAACAACAGCAAAAACCAATCCTTGCAATCTCCTCCCGCTCTTGTCTGTCGCTTCCCCCTGGACTTCCATCAAGGAAATAAATGCAATCCATTATCATTATAGACAAGAAGAGGTACAAGGACAAAGAGGATGAAATGCCTCGCAGCGCTTATTTTGACACATTCATCACATTTGTGATGAGCAGGATAGGCAGGCAGTGCGCCTCACTTCAGCGGCTGAAACAAGACCGAATAAGACTTTGGAACAGGAGCGGCTTGAAGTGACGCCCACGCTAATGTTCTAATCTTATTCCCGGGCCTATATTTGAATCCCACCCATGTAAATTTAGCTTCACGAATGCCTCGACACACCCAAGGCGCTCCGGTTTCTATCTCACATTTGAGTAAGTCTGTTTTTCATGAGCAAATCTATTCCACGATTACGCAGCAAATAATTACCTACATCTGAATATGGAGGATGAAATCATTATTCACAGTCAGATTATTAATCACTATTCCAGACCTGATCTGGCTCCTCAGCTGTGAAATTATAGTTCTACTTTAGCAAACAACAATAATGGACTGTGCTGAGTTGAACAGGGCGGGAAGGAGGGAGTGAAAGAGAGAAAGAGGGAGGGACTGAAAGAAGCTGAGGCAGACTGAAGAGGAGGAGGGAGGGAAGAGGGAGAGGCAGAGAGGAATATCAACCTGAGAGGAAGAGAAACGACAAAGAGGGTGAGAGGAAGAACACTGAAGAAAATGAGTTTGCTGTGCGCTGGAATCCAAAGTAATAATTACAGCACTAGGTCCCTTCCATTGTGTGTCTTGGGAAGCCGAATCCAGCCACGGTCATTTTCAGTTCATCTTTATTGAAGCCGTTGTCAACATCCTGGCTGGCAGAAAGTGAAGGGAGAGAGACGGAGTGAGAGATGGGAAATGGGACAGGGGTAAGTGCTCCAAGGAGAGGAGACAGAAAGGGACAGGAAGACATGATGCATGAAAGGATGAGAGCTTCTTGTGGTTGCTTGCCACCAATCGACTGTTGGCTAAAACCCTGCCCCCGATGCTGTGCATGTAAAGCTGTCTGTTCTCGCACAGCTCATATGCAGTCCAGCGACAACAGTGGAAAATCTGTCACCCACAATTCACAGCAATCGATGAAACAACGGGTCTTCGATTTCACACAGAACTGAACAAAAGCAGGCTTCCTCTTTTCTTAAGACGCCATGGTTGTTGTTGGCTAACATGACAGCTGCCAGATTTGATCAGCTATGGCTAGCTAGTGCTAAGTTTCCATTTCCAGCTAATGCCTTAGAGCGACAACGCTGGAAAAGGAGAAACGTTAGAAATACTCAGATGGTGGCGGCTTATATGATATTATTCTGAAGCACTGACACTAATTTCATCCCACCGGTTGATGATCCATGTAGGAGGCATGGTGGAGGAACAGCATTTGCAAACTCAGTTAGCAAAGAGTTGCATATTTACACATCTCAGCAGTTACAGAGCAACATTATCATCCATTTAGAGTTGTGTTTGTGTCCACCCAATGAATGTATGTCAAATATCCACTCTCGTTCAGCTGCTTTTGGACTTCTGGGGGAAATATCAGGCTCTTTAGCTGCTAAATGATCCACTCTGTTCACCAGCTAGTTGCTAACTGTGTCTGTCCGTTGTGTGGTTGTGTACAGAGGATTTTTAGAGCTTTTGAAAAACAGCTGAAAACAGCTGCCTGCTGAGATCAGATAAACACACTATTTAATCCACTCCTTACAGTTTAGCTCTTGTGTTTTTGATTTTGCAAAGTCAAACCCCCACAAAAACAACCAGACACAACCTCCCAAACTCAACTGAAGAGTATCGCTCTTACTTTTGCTAAGATGCTAATTAACCACTAAGTGCTTTTCCGTCCACCTGCTTTTATGCATGTTTTCAATTTGGGCATAAAAAAAAACCCTCAGAGGAAATGCCAGAAATTCAAATAAAGCTCAAAAAATATCACAAAAAATTTAAGTAATGCTTGGCTGAGGTGGAAAAGATTAGGGCAAGTGTGGAGACTCGTGTGGAGCGATGAGGAGACTGTAACCTTCCTCAAATGTATACATGGAACAATACAACACATTTATACATACCATATTTCATCACATTTTAACACATCATATGAGGTTTGACCGGTGCTCTTTTAATCACCATCTCGTCGTGCCCTCTTCTTCTGCAATGGTTTACCGGCACCCGACTGGAGAATTGGCGCCACCACCTTTATCACGATGAACCAACTCCTAATATTTGCATAACGGAAGTGGGTGGAAATGCACATAAATTCTCATTTTCTGTTGCGGGATTTCTGGAAATGTGGTTATACTGCTAATCGCTCTTATGATTGTGTGAGGTTGCATGTTTCTGGTCATGCGTGTTGCTGACCATGTGTGTGTGAGTTACACTTGCCTCCGTCAGCATCTGTGCCTCTGTGTGCGCTTGTATTGTTGTTGTTGCTGCAGGGATACAAGTCTTGCTGGGAGCTATGACGAGTGATGCGTCCCAGAGCAATAATATTCAGGGGGTATAATTTTACAACATCCCCTCTCTGTTGGTATTGAAGCCTTTGGAACATTGGTCTGCTCATTTTCATACATATTGCCTCTTCTGTCTTCTTTGGATGCACCTCTACCAAGATCCATCACAGAAAGAAAGTGTTTTCTTTAAAACGTATCTTGCCGTAGTCAACACAGCTGAAATGCCCCTTTGAAGCGATTCTTCACAGCGGCAGAATGTTTTCGGTGCTTTTTTAAACACACACACACCTCCAGAGGAACTTGGGAGCAGTCAACCTACAACACTGGCAGCCTTGGGAATCGGCTGTAACCACCAGCGTTCCTTCCCTGCACTCAATATAGATTGCTGCAACAAACACAGAACTAAAAGCATGACGCTTTGTTAGAAATGGCCATATACTGAAGAATAAAATGCTATTTCCTGAGTCTAAATGTGTTTTATATATTACAGGCATAAATAATATTACTTGAAAGTAAAAGCAATTGAGTGGTGCTAATACCATTAGCTGGCTGTTCATGACCTCCTGTGGAGATGCTACGTGCTAAAATGTGTAAATGGCAACAACTGGTACCTACTCGCACAAACATAATTGCTGGCATGGGAACAAATTCTGTTATCGTCTAAATTAAAAGTCACACATAAGATTTTTGCATAAATAAAATGAATAAAAACATTTAAGAGGATGGGAGATTTTTTGAATTATTAACTAATACATCACTTGTCACAAAGAGCTCTCCTAAATGGATGTGTAGTGTTTGGTCCTCCAAAAGGAAAAATGTCCCTTTAAACCATCATACCACAGAGATTAAGAGCTGAAAGGTTAGCGACCCTATTTCCTAGTGTAATCCACTGTAAAGCCTCAAAGTACTACTCAAATACTTGAAGGATTATAAGGTGTCATCAGATAACCAACCCACACAAACTATGAGCTGAACCTCAGGAGAAGACAACATCCCAGGCGTCGACACTCAACCCCTTGGGACAAATCTGCAGCCGCAGATAACAGCGTTGCCTCCTCAGTCTGGAGAGGGTAGGGGGGCGTTTTCTCTTATGACTTTGACCGCTAAAGGTGACCGTAGCGAGAGCGATCCTTATCCTTGAATGCTTGCACCGCCGTTGGTTGACATTCATCTCCTGGCAGAGAGCCCGGCGCTTCACTTGTTGGCGTGTGGAGTGGACATCACCGGCCTGACCTGCCATGACACTGCAGTAATACTGTTTCAACGGGAAATAACAAAATGGGTGGAAGTCCTTGTCCAGCTAAACACCACCTTGCAGTCTGCTTGACACGTTGGCAGTTTCCAGTGGGTTTTTTATTTAGACGCAGCAGTTTGTGCAGTACAGCTCCAACGGAGGAGAAGGTATCACACTGTAGGGAGTGCACTAAAATTAGACTGAAGCAAAAAGCAGAAAAAATACTTGAGATCAGACCTCTAACAAATTGAGACAGGATGAAATTAACAACAGCTGGAAGTTGGTCCAAACATGCTCTCCGAACAGATTCTTATATAAATCAGAAAAGGGTGAATTTTCAGGTCCTCTACTGATTCATATGCACAGAGAAATAAAACTGATGGTGCTGTTGTCAATTGAATCCTGGTTACAATTAAACTAAATGTTCTTTTATCATATTTATCTTAATTTGAAGCAGCTATAATTGATTCTTTTTATAATGACAATGTATCAAGTGACAATGTGAGAACAATGTGAGAAGCCACAACAAAACCCCCCAGTTATTCCAGGTTTTAAACTGAGAAAATATCCAAAATTCATATATGACAAGCTGGATTTATTGCTCTGTATTAAGGGGTTACACCACAGCTGACAGTAGGGGCTATGGTGGTATACGGAGATAGAGATTGTTGATAGTGATAAAGAAAGTTTAAGAAAGATCCCCTTACATGATCTTGTAAATCTACATCTAAATCTAGGAAAGCCATCTCCACTGCAAACGTTGTGCCCACCATGATCACTGCTCTGTATCAAAGTGAGTGAAAGTTCATGACCATGATGGCTGCACAGTAACAGTCTCCTGTTCGTTGGTGAAAAAGGGTGAAACAGAAGTTACCTGGATCACGTACAAGTGTTGCTGTGGTGCTATGAGTGGATGAACTATAAATCAAAACCTACACCATAGGTGTCAATAGCAGGACTGTACCAAGTATAAATCCAGCTTGATCAGTACTGTAGCCTTTAAGATGAGGAAAAGACATAATTTGAGCTACATCATATATACATTACAAGGCCCAAAGTATGTGGTGTGATACCTTAGAAGCTTCTAATAAAACCATACAAAGACATTCTTCGATACTCTCACTTATTTGACAGATTCAACAAAGAAATCCACAACAGTGGACACCAGATTATCACTTCTTAAAGTGACTGTTGGACATTTAATTACCAAACAATGAATTTTTTAACAATCTCCACTCCTCTGGGGAGGCTTTCCACCACATTTTGGAACCTAGCTGCTGGGATTTGCTGTGATTCAGCCACAAGAGCATTAGTAAGGAGTGGCTACAAGGTTGGCTCGCTGTCTGCCTTCCAATTTATCCCAAAGGTGTTGGATGGGGTTAGGATCAGGGCTCTGTGCAGGCCACTCCAAACTGGGAAAACCACCTCATTGTCATGTTGAAAAAGGAAAAGGCCTTGCACTTAATTGTGTGAAGTATTATGGTATCGAAGAAAATATGTGGTTGCAGTGAATTATGTATATAATGGCCAAGCAGGCTGAGCTAAAACTGTCTTGTAAGGACAGAAAATTGCATCATTTACTTATACTGTAGCTTTAAAGCCCAAAACGAGGCATAATTTAAGCTACATCATTTATATAACCAAACTTACGCACAATATCTGGTCTCACATCCTGCTATCAATACAATATTGATAGGTGGTATTTCCCAGCTCTCATATAAAGCGATGAAGCAGAAGAGAAAAGAAGAATTTCAAAACTGTGCAGCTGAGATAAAAATGGGACTTCTAAAAACATTTCACCCTCTGTTGGTTTTGACTCCTGACTCCCTGCTTCCTACACTCTCCAAAATACACCTTCCTTCCAATCACATCACTTAAAATTGACAAATGGACAAAAGCATATTTTTGGAGCCACCGACCATGAACTCTGTAGTATGGTAGAAACCAGAACAAAGAACAAGAGGTCTTTCCTTGTAACCGCATCTTTCTAATTTCACTGAGTGGAAAGTTTTTTTATTTAATTGTATTTCTGTTTCATTGCATGTGGTGTGCAACACATAGAGGCAGAAAAGGTGTGAAGACAGGCAGTAAAGAAAGAGGCAGAGAGAGGATAACATGCAGCAAAGGTGAGGAAACAGAGTCAAACCCACAAAATTATAGGGGCACAGGGCTTGCTCCTGTTGAGCCCTTTTGATCCACCAAATTGACCTTCCATCAGTTTTGGTCTCCAGGGAGCTATTTGTAAGTTGGCAGCCATCGAGGCTGAAAAATGTCTCGCAGTTCCCTGACAATCAGCCCCGCAGAGCTCTGACCAGAAGCAGAGCAGCACGATGGGCTCGTCCGGCTGTGCTGCTGCCACCGGGCTGTTGGGCTGCTTGGTAATTGGTGAACTGCGGCAAACATTAGTATGCTTTGTCAACTGGCCTGTGAACACAGGAGAGTATGGCCACGCCAGAAATGAAAATGATTCATAATACAAGAGAAAAGCTTTGTCACTAATCCTGCCAGAGCAGGAAACACAATGAGGGCTGTCAGCAGAAACACTAAAAGTTCAGGAGGAGATACAATTGGTACTGAGGAGAGAAAGAAACCAGACAAACATTTTCTCTGAACTACAGATTCATTAAAATAAAAAAGCAACATTCCGCCTACAAAAAGAGAAAGCTCTTACGTGCTGTGTTTTCACTGATGGTCCTTAATCTCGAGGAAAACAAACGGGAACATTTAAATAGCTTTCATGAACATGTCTCCAATCTACTCTAAGTGCCTGTAGTTCTGGACTGTGAAGCATGTAAAGTTTCCTCAGCATCCTGGAATCAATTTAAATAAACAGAGTAAAATAAAAACAGATTAAACACCAACTAATCAGAAAGGTCATAGAAAACAGAGAATTGAAACAAAGTGTGAATCCTATTAAGCAGTCGGATTCTCCAGTCCTCATGCCTTTTGTGTGTTGTCAGAACTGTAATTATATTTTTATTGTAAACCTGACAGCGCATTAAAATTCTCAAGCTGACAAAATGCTTCATTATGTTGTCTTTATATTGACAAATTTGGCTGATGAGCGAGTGCTTAATATAAGAAAAGACTATTTCTCTATACAAAAAAAAACAATTACTTGTGTAGTACGGAAACTGAAGTTCTACTTTGTGCCACTGAACGACACATTCACTAACAGCCTTTGTCTTCTATTTAATATGGTACTCACAGATGACATTCATAGGTAGCTCTGAAAACACTGGGCTCAATCTGTGTTTGTCATGTGCGAACTAAAGACCTTGTCTTTTCTTAAGACCAGAGCAAGAGAGGATATTTACTAGAAATTCTAGTCTGCAACTCTACAAAAATGGGATATCTTCAGGCTATAAACATGTTTTGCTACTTTAGGTGTTTTAAAACGATGGCCCATCATTCGTTTCAGGGGCTGCATGTCCTCCTTCCATCGACTGTTTGCAGAGAAAGCAAGAAACCGCTCAAAGTCAACTTACATCTGCTTGAATTCTTATTCTGTTCTGTTATTTCGACAGAAAGAAAACCATGAAATGTAAAACCGGCTTGGCAGGAGGCATCTTCAGCTATATATCCAGCGACATGACATGACATGATGTTTGCGTATTATACAGAAAGACACACATGCAGACAGAAACACTGGCAGACAGATATATTTTGTTGCAGTGCAGGGCAAGACATGAGATAATTTAATGCCATGGGGGGATACAGACCAATGGCAAACCCATTAGATTGTATTAAAATGTGTTGTCCTAAAATGCAGTAAGGTTACAGCTCTATTCATTACAGTTCATAACATGACTATACGGCTCTGTGAGGCTGTACCCAGGCTGTGCTTTGAGCTAAATGCTATAATTACCATGTTCACCGTCTTAGTTTCGATTATCAACATGCAAACATTTGCTAACACTGAACACAAAATGCACCCGAGGCGGAAGAGAATGTCATTGGGTTTTTGTCATGAATCAAATTATTGGACAAATGTCAGGTGATCATCTAGGTTGTTACAATTCATCCTGAGGGGAACATGAATGTGTGCACCAAATGTTATTACAGTCCATTCTGTAATAGGAGACATTTCACGCACGCGCCCACACACACAAATGTCAACCTCATGGTGGCATTAGAGGAAAGTCAAGGGATCATCAAAGTTGGTAGGATTCATCCTCTGGGCACCATGAATGTCTGTAAAAAAATTCATGGCAGTCCATGGAATAGTTTTTGGGATATTTCGACTGACAGAGCAACATTGCCATCCCTTGAGTCACGTCACTAGCGTTCCTAAAACCTTTACTCTGTATGTTCCTATTGTGGAAAGTGCCCATTACATGTCACACCAGTTTACAAAATGAAAAATGAGTGCGGCTCACACGGTTATTCAATATGTCGCCGAAATGAAGAGGATCGATATTACAAGCTGATACAATACATCCAGAAATGACTGAAAGTCACACAGTTGGTTTACTCAGCTCAGCAGAGGAAACTCACTGCTGATACTGTGAAGGTTTGGCAACATTCATTGTTGTTCACTCCACATGAAATCTCATTGTTTGTCAAGTGAATGATCAGCATGCTTTGGCCTCTCTGCTGGCTTTATTGATGATCTAAATCATTTAAAGGCCTAAAGAGTGAATTTGAAATACTGTGTGGCAGTGGGATTGCGCGAAATGTCATTATCAGGACCTTAATCAGGATATCCGATATCTAATATACAGTTTGGTGAATGAGAATTCAAGTTCTATGTTTTTGTGCTATGTATATGCCATTTATGAATATTTAGCGACGCTACCAGTGTGACTCTTTGACCCACTTGATTCAGACTGAAAAATCAGCTGCCAGATGGATTGTACAGACAATTCATGCTCCCCAGAGGATGACTCTTACTGTGGTTTTCTAACTTTTCCTCTAGCGCCACCATGAGGTTGACATTTGTGGTTTTGAGTGAAATGTCTCAACAACTATTGGGTGTCTGGACTACCATGTCATTTGGTGCACACATTCATGTTCCCTTCAGGATGAATTGTAATAACCTTTCCTCTAGTGCCTGTGTCTAATGCCTTGGTTCATTACCAAACATACCTGCAAAACTGATGCCATTCTCATCCGCCTCTATTTTATTGTGTTTAGCAAATGTTAGCATGCTGACATTAGCATTTAGCTCAAACTACCTAAAAGTATAGTCACACATAGCTGCTGGCATGGCTGTAGACTCTTAGTCTTGTTTTATGTGACTCTATAACTATTCTGCACTGATATTTTGGCCAGCTCTGTCTAGAAAAAGACATTATGGTTAAATAGAAAATAGAAAAAGTCCACAATGACAGTAAGTGTTTGACTTTCTTCTTTCATTCTATACCTTTGTTCCACTATTATGCATTGCATTAGGTCCAACTTAATTAAGTAATTTTGTGTTTAATTCACAAGTTGCTCTGAATTATACATTTGTGGAATGATAACATGATCTCATCATATCATCACAATACGATAATTATTAAACATCAACTGAAATGGCAGACTGATGAAAACTGAAGAGCTACCAAAACTAACTGTTAATATTTATTGCTATTAATATTTGCGAATATAGAAATTGCAAACTGTGTCAAATCTACCCTCAGGCTCAGAAGAGAACATTTATTTTAAGGAGGACCTCTGACAGCTGGTAGAGATTATATTTTTATGTTGTAATGATGTAATTTACACATTTTTCATTTGCCCTGACAAAGCCAATCAGACACACTCTTTAAATATAAATATATATAATTTAAAGAGCATAAGTGGAGTTACGTCTCTGTTATCTGTTCCCTGTTATCTTCTCGCAGGTGAAATCGCAGGTTTTTGGGCCGCCCAGAGTGAGTAGTAAAACAACTACCAACTTCTCTTAACTGTTTTGGTCCAGCAACAGCCCACCAAGACGCCTCCTGGCACTCCAGCTGGCTGCTCAGCTATTGTGCAGACGTAATGGCCACAAGGCTCCTATTAGCTCTGCGATATACTCCCGGTTTCTTCCCCAATCTGTGGACTCCCTGTGCAGCCACCGAGCCGTTATAAATCGTGGCCTCTGATACTTGAGAGGTATCAAGGAATGTCGTAACAGACTGACGCTGAGGCAGGAAGACAGGGAGAGGCAGATGGACACGAACACACTCATACTTTCACACACACACACGCACACACACACACACACACACACACACACGCACACACACGACGGTACCCTCACCGCTGCGACTGTGAGTGAAAGCATGACTGTGACAGTTTGCTGTGGGGTTATCAGTGGCCAACAGAGCATGCCCAGACACACACATACACAAACACACATATACAATCCCTACACACACGCACACAGGCAATCACACAATCCTGAGGGCTCTCCAGTCACTGTTATGTGCAGTCAGAGTCTGATGGGAGCAGACTTTGCCTTTTCCTTGCCTGCCATCATCTCTCCTCAGCGTCTTTTATTCACCGTCTTGTACCTCTTGTTGTCCCCTCCGTTTATCTCGCACCTCCCTCCTCCACCTCCACCTCCTCCTCCCTCTCTACCTCCTCTACCTCTCCTTCCCCCTCTGATCCATGTGATCCTCTTAATTAAAACGCCCCAATCATTCTTCCCCGGTCATCGGCAACTACATTGCTGAGGTCACACAGACAGACAGATGAGGCCCATGAGCGCATGCACGAGTGTAGGTGCCCGCACGGATGCTAGCGAGGCAAATATGGGTGTCATCATCTGAGAGATCATACCGCATGAGCAGGAGTGTCTGTCTGGCTCCCTCCCCTAGATTTTTCTCTCACTCTCTCTGCAATAACAGTTTCACACTCCCTTCCCCTCTCCACTGGGAGACAAACATTAAAGAGCTTTCTCATAATGAGGGAAACTACAGAGAAAAGACCTAAACTACACACACACACACACATACGCCCATGCACACACACACACATGCATGCAGCACGCACACGCACGTAGAAACGTGTACACATGTCCCATAGTTATGTAAAGGTTACGTAAAAAGGCATGAATATTAAAACAAATGCTAGTGCTTGGCTGTCATTAAAAGTATATGTACAGTTGTGTATGTGTGGGGTATTGTGTGTGTGCACACATGCATATATTCATGTGACTGACCATCATTAAAATACCTAATATTTTATGAAGGAGCTGGATGGAGGAGATCCCATTGCTATTAAATTAGAACTGGTAATGCAGGAATGGGAACTCCTGTGAGTTATAGACGAGCTCATCCTCAACCACCCTACAGTCAGTGATGCACTTAAACTGAGTGTGCTATAGTAATAATAATACATTTTATTTAGATGGCACTTAAAACCATAAAAGCATGAGGACAAAAAAATATTAAAAATGTAAGCCCTTATGCAGGGGTAAGCCTATGTGATAGTTTAGTGTTTTGTGGGGCATGTCAGACTTGTCAACAAAGATTCATTTTAAAATCCCGTTTTGCAAGGGAAGCCTTGCTAGATACTGCTGCTGCTACTTGTAGCTTGTGTGGTGTCCCAGATGCTGCGTTGGTTGTCTTTCACTATGATACTCTACGCTTGACAGATAAAATGAGCAAAAACACCCCTTGTGTGTCTGGTTGGGCCAACATCGGACCAGTATTGTTTACTCTGCATTTGGCAAGCACAAGCAGCTGCCTGCTGGTGAGCCAGTTATACCAAAAATGTGCTGTGCAGCCAAACATTGTTCAAACCCTCCCCAGATTTTTATTTTGAAATCTGGTGGAGATCCCAAAGTTTTCGAAACCAAACGTGGCAGGCTGCAGTTTGGGGAAATGTGTAGAAACCTTTTAAATATTTCCATTTGATTAAATGGTGCAGCCATAAAAATAACTTGCATTTGAATATAACACAGAATACTGTATAGTTATAGGATATATTTAACCACTGTGGAATTATATGATTTTAACAACTAAGAAGCTACAGAAGGAGATACAAAAGTGGAAAACTGGATGTTAAGGGGTTAAAAGCATCCTCTTGGTACTGAAGAGTCAGACCTGCCTTTTTAAGTAGGTTTTGATGTTGTGAATTTATGCTACACTGTTGTAAAAGGTTTTATAACGAGCTAAGTTACATAAAAATATGTATTCTGTGAATTTTATTTATTTTCCAAATATTTATGATATTTAGGAATCTGTACTACACTGTAATGAGGATCAGCCTAATGTAAGCTGCAAGCGACTCACGCCTTCAATAAAACATGAACTCATAGTATTCTGAAAGGTATGATAATATAATATTTACAGTTATTACAATGGTGCTTGTTCTCTTTAGCAATGCAGAGTGCAATCGAGGGACAGACTTCTCTTTGCCTTTCGGGAGCCACGCCGACTTGTAAGATATAATACAAACAGACACTTTGGCTGTAATATAAACAGACACTTTTTTTTTCTTTCAGTAGGTGTTGTTCCCACAGCTCATAGCGTTCGCTCTTACCAGACTCCTCTGTCTGCTGACACTGACCGAGGGAATATAAAAAAAAAACAGAGGGTTAATGAGGTTCAGGTGCATCTCCACATCTTTTTCCACCTCCCAGCCACGACTCCAACCCACCCCCGCCTGCTGCATCCACCTCGACGGCAACTGGAGTTCAATCTGCCCTGCGACACCAGAGTTTGTGCAGTAAAACTTGAAAACTTCAATATTTACCTCCTGCCTCAAACATGAATACCACCGCAACAGAAGAAGCTAGCGTAACATTTTAAAGCCTCTAAAGTTCACTGTTTCTGCTTTTAGTCTTTGTCCTTTACTTCTTTAGTAAAGACGCCATGTTTTTCACTCCTTGCAGTCTGGCATGATGTGGATCTGCTCACAAGATGCATTTATGAATACGATTCGCTTTAAGGTTACAATCTTATCAAGGACTTCATGCCACAGTGGCACATCACAGACACTCTAGCAGCTGTGTTGGGTTGTACTTGGGCACAGAGGTGCTTTGCACTGAATGCTGGCATTCGTTTAGGTCAGTAGGCTTCATCCTCTGGGGACCATGAATATCTTTTTAAAAATTGATGGCAACCCATCCAATAGTTGTCGAGTTATCGGCATAGGCCAAAGTTGTGGACTGACATTGCCATTCCCTGCTAGTGCGGCTAAAAATGTCAATTTCAAAAATGAGTATTGAAAACTAGTGGGGCACAAACAGTGATCAATTCGCTTACTTTTACATGCTAAGACATTAATCAGATCACTTAAGATTGTCACTGAAACTATATTAATTTATATTCAAGCCTCTGGTCTTACAGTAAAAAAAAGAAGAGAGAATCATTTTATTGTGGAAATATTAGATTTGAATTACCACCAGAATCCAATAGGTTGTTCCTTTACCCAAGGCCTATCTGTCCTCCAAACTCCCAAAAATGGTTTCATCCTTTTTTAAAGCTCTCCGTCCTTGGTGGAAGAGAAAGACGATTCTATTAAAAAAAATTGCAAATTTCTTCATATGATTCACAACTACAGTAACAACCGACAACATGCTTTACTACAACGGAAATTTAGTGAGAAGTGTGTGAGAGCACAGTGTCTTTTCAAAGGTGGATATCTCAACGTGGAATTACGTTCCTCACATATATTGTACCGACATGGACACTTGAGTTGTACCCAAGTCGTGTTTGAGTGGCAAATACATTCACTGCACATTTGACATGTTATCAATGAATTCAGTTTGGCTTCCACCGTAGAAGGGGTTATTTTCTTTACAACCTTTCTCAACCCTGTAACTCAGACTACATTCAACTTTAAAAAGCTCCTGAGAAAAACCCCCCACACATTCACGTTAGCGCTAACTTAGACTTGAGCTCTTCCTGTTATGTCAGACGTGTTAGCTGCTTGCTAACTTTGTTCAAATGTTGTACTTCTGACAGGTAGTGATTTGTTAAATCTGCCAAACTGTTAGTCAAGCGATGCAATGCAGCTACTGTTCAACAGAGTGTATGTCAGTTGTCTGCTGAAGACATACTGAAACCTATGACTTGGCAGATCAGATTTGATTTTTTAATATTACCAGTAAGAAGCTATATGGAAATTAATAACTAACTAACAATACGTTTTTTTGTATATGTGGGTCAAATGTTGCTTCTCACTTTTAAATAAGCCATCAAGTCTCCAGTTAAAGGGAAAAAAATCTTATTATTAATTAAGGAGCTGAAAAGACAAGCTGCTGGAGGACAGATACCAGCCAAAGGTTTTTTATGACTTGGTGAGTTGTCCTAATTAATGGCTTATGATGCATCTAAAAAGTATGTATTAAGCATTAATAAAGCCATTAGTTCCACCCTATAAACCTATATACCTATATATACGTAGAAAAGTACGTATTTTTTCCATCTCTGTTGGCCTTAAACCCATTCCTTTTATTTTATTCTGCAGAATTAAATAGAAAATAAGGCTTGACGCACACAAAACAACTCTACTCCAGACCAATTTGAAATGTATTGATATTTATCTAAATCGGTTATAATCAATTTTTCCATATCAGCAATGGATCACGACTATATGACAGGTGAAAAACCCACAGAGAATTATCACCGACTCTGCAGCTCCCTTCAGGTATACACAGCCCTTTCATGTCTTTTGGCTCACTGTTTTGGTGTGACAGTGCAGAACATTACAGTTTTGGTTTACTGTCACTGTTCTCATAGTGTTGCCTTTTGGCTGCAGCAGGCAACTGATTTCAGCACAAAAAAAAAAGCTATAAAACCGACTGTGCACTACCTGCTCAAGACTGAAAACACAAAGTTAGCGACTCGCTGGAAAATCTATCAGCTAGAGAGCCAGATTTCTCCCTCAGGAAACTGAAATCCGAATGACTGCTAACGTCACTGTATATCTGCTGAATGTGTAAATAGGCATGTGTTTGCTAAGACGTTTGGCATATTTACTGAGAAGGTAAAATCTCAGGGTTCACAGCTTGTTTCCAAGTGGCCAAAAATCAGTAATTGCAGGCTTAAAATTTTTAATATTAAGCACGTGGAAGAGCGACCAACAGGTTTTGCGTATGCTTCATCAGGCTCGCTTGTTAGTCCTTTGTCAGTGTTTCCTGTTTTATTTTGAATTTCCTACCTGTATTGTCTCTTCATCTCTGATTTATTATCCACACCTGCTCCCCAGTATGCACCTGCCCCTCATTCCCTCATCAGCCATTTCCCTACTTACACCGGTTCCCTTCCTTTGTTCTTTGCCAGATTGTCTTGTGTTTCCACTAAGCCCTCAAGTATTGTGCTCAAGCCCTGCTTTTTGATTGGCTAGCGACTTTGCTTTGTTTCATAGACGACCGGGATTCTGCCTCGCTGCTTGGCCTTTTTGGATTTTTGTCCTCGGTTTCCCTCTATTTCTGTTTCTGCCTATTGTGTATGTAACGTTTTGCTATTAAGCTCACTTAAGGGACTTCCTCGTTGTCTGCTTCTGAGTCCTCTCCACGGTAGTATGTTTTTATTTAGTAATGTGTTTTTATTTTGTATTGGTTTTCATTTTTCTTTTAAAATCCTGATGATTTTACGACTGTTTTATTTAGCCGTCTTTGTGAAGCACTTTGTAACATGGATTTTGAGAAGTGATCTATGAAGAAAAGATTATTATAGGAGAGCAAATCGCCAAGTCTTTATTGCTGATTCTTCTCCATTGCATGTACATGACCAGCACCCAATTGAATAATACCACTCTGCAGAGGGATTTCTGATTTTCCCGCAGTGTTATATTACTAAAGTTGTTTATTGTGTTTTGTTTCATTTTAAAACTGTATTAACTTTAAAAGCTGTTACTTCATTGTTGTGGTTCATATATAGCCTCATTCATTTATTAATAAGTTACATCCTTTTGCAGGCAATTGTCGATAAATAGTCATATTGTTGTTAAACCTGAACATTTTCAAACTTTGACTTGAATCTCTGCTTTGTATACACTGTTTACAACTGACTGTGATCCTTCAAAAGAGGTAAGTACCTGTGTAAGCGACAGAAAAAAAAACCCACACCGAATACCTACTAGGACATAAACATGTTCCAGTGACAGCAAATGGCAGAGGTTAAAGAAATGATGGAGTCATGCCAAAAGAGAGTGCACTGTAAACTCAAAGTGAAATGTCACATCATTGCTGCTCCTCGTTCCATGCTCCCACAAAGCATGTTGGCATGAGCATCCCTTTTGTGCGTAAAAACATACAGACAGTGGAGCGAGAGATGATATTTAATGCTAAGATGCTTTCTGGAAACTGAGCCAAGAACTCTGAAGGAAGTTGCGCTGCTAAGTGGATTATCTCGGCCAGTTAAAGAGAATGAAAGTCTGTTCTGGTGCGGGCGGACCCCCAAGATCAAGTGTAAACAGGTGTCCAATTCAGCTTCATACACTGTTTGATCTTGGGCAAAGTGTGTGCCCCTAAAAGAGAGCGAGGAGAACAGAGCGAAGCAGGGGGAGAGAGGGAGAAAGAGAGCGTGCGGTTCGGCGTTTTCGATGAGGCTGAGAGGACGAAGATTGCTCGAAGGCAGTCAGGCGCAATGAAGCAATAATCGAGTGAGGAGGAGTACAGGTTGAACACACAGGTAAAACTGGGAGATCATGGAAGCAGAGCAAAAGAAGCTTCTGACATGAACTCTCACAATGACAACTGGTAAACCTGAATGTCGTGTGTGTGTGTGTGTGTGTGTGTGTGTGTGTGCCATTTCATAACCAGCCCTTTACTTGAATATCGATCGACGTGCAGCGCTGTGGACGTGCTAATGCTGCATTTACATTGCAACATTTAAAAAGCCCTTCTGGGTGAGTTGAACAGGGCAGCACACATTCTGCTCTGCTGAGTCCGCTCAGCTGTGCAGTTTTCCGGTAGTTTGCTGCGTGTTTATTCGATTCAACAACATGGTATCTGCAGCCATCTAACCTCTTGCGAAGTCGCAGGGTAATCTTACTTGTAATTGCAAATTCCCTGTCGTAGCCAGTTTTGTCGAGCTTGGAAAATGCAGAGTAGAAATCGGCGCTGTGTTTGGCTCAGATTTGGATGGCTTAATACATTTTGAAATGATTTAGAGCAGCATCTTCAACTGCTGCAGTCAACATCAGCGGTGCCCCAGTCTCCCATCGTCTCTCATCATCGTGGGAATGAGTGAAATTCATTTTGCCATCAACTGTCCGCATGTGGCTGAAGAATATGGGAGCTGTTTCTATAGAGGCGGAAACGGTGGGGGAGAGGCAGAAGAAGAATGTCCCGTGGAGTGACGGAATGAAAGAGGAAAATAAAAATGAGGGCAAACACAGCAGACTCCAAAAAGCATTTTCAAACAGAGGTTTTACACCTTCCAAAAACACCTACAGCATTACTCTAATTCCTCACCTCTCATCAGAACAACGCTGTAATCAAGACTTATATAATCTTACTTATATAATTAACGTTTTAAGTGCCTGGTAGTGTGAAAACAAGAGGTTCATTAAATAATTAGTCAATAGAACAGTAATTGCTAAACATTTTGATAATCAATCAAATAATTTAAGTCGTATATTATGCAAAAATGCCCAATGTTACATTGGTTTTGCACTGGAAGCAATCTGTAGCTGTCACTATGGGCTTTGGAAAATTGTGTCACTATTTGCAAAGATTTTGTAGACCAAACCAGTGGTTCTAAAACTGTGGGGCGTGACGCCCAGACCGACCTAAAGTGGAACTAAAGTTGGATGAATCTGTTCTGTCACGTCCATAAACAGACAGTCTGCTTCTCGACTGCAAACCTATCAGTATTCAGGTTAGCACGCGACATTCAGGCAGCAAAACAAGCGAAGTACAAGATGGACAGATTTTAAACTGGGAAGAAAAGAAAAGAAAAACAGGCGACGTGCATCAAGCAGAGATGTCGGACGATATGTATATGTCAAGAAAATAGTCTAAAGACGCCAAAACCAACAAAACTCGAATCTGAAGACAACCCAAAGAGACATTTAGGTCGCGTTCAGACTGACTCCAGCTCCCCAAAAAATGCAGCCCTCTCATTAATTTGAATGAAGTTAGTTTGTTGGCGCAGCAAGAGTGCCAACGCAGAGGGCTCCAGCAAAAAAAAATGCTGAACTAAGCTCATATTTTGCTGCGACGCGACACCATCCGGCAAGGTGCTGCAGTGGCCAATCAAATACATGCAAGCAAACTCCATATAACTTTGCAGAGTACTACAAACTGTTCATCTTAGAGGCAAACTCCAACTTCCTGGATCGCATTTCATTGTCCCGCTGGTACTTTAAACAACAAGCCCCGACCAGAACAGCCCCCTGCGTTGTTTTAACACAGGGCTGTTTTCTGTCTGCATCTAATATCATTGTTGATTAATCTGTCTATTTTCGTGATTCAGCGATTCATTGATTGGTCCACAAAATGGTCTGAAAATGGTGAAAAAATGTCCATCACTGGGCGTAAGTGTACATATTCAAATGGAAAACAGTCCAAAAGCCAAAGTATTCAATTTAGTATCATGTAGGACTAAGAAAACAGGTAAATATTCAGAAACCAGAAAAGCTATTATCAAAACTGATTCATTTTATGTCGAACAACTAATCAAATAGTCAGCAATTTCAGTAATAGAGACATTACACCCCAATTATGCCAATAAGCCAGTAAAGTATTTTTCAGAGGAAATACCCTGAAGAGCTTTGCAAAGAAAAAAGAAACTGAAAGGAAATATGCAGCTCGTGTTCTTGATAATGTTTAACTTAACTGATTCTTCATATTAATTTCCACAGAATGAATGGTTGGTGAATCTTAAATTAGCACAGCGGGCATAGGCGCATGACAGGAAAGGGTCGACACCCACTGGACTAAACAATGACTCTATTAATCGAAGAATAATTAACAGATTAATCAACACTGACAATAATAGTTGATTGCAGCACTTCGCTTGCATCATTAGGAACCTGACAAAGAGGACGTTCGACTTCGAGATATCAGTATTGAGATTCAGGATTTAATCAAGTCATCCTATCAATCAAATAATCTGATATTCGGGCAGGAAAGAGTAGCCTGAGGAGGAAATCTGCCCAAGCAGCAGCAGCAGCAGCAGCAGCAGCAGCACTGGGCCGCGTAACATCCAGCTGATGAACTGCAAACACTCCCAGGCTCTGGGTTGTGTTTGCTATTGTGGCCCCCGATCCCATTGTCCCACCATTGTTAATGATAATGTCACTGGTGACGGGTGTGTGTGGTGTGAATGTGTGTACGTGTGCTTTACAGTGGGTTTGCAGAGCGTGCAAGCCTTTGTGTGTAAATCAGAGCAGTGTGTATGAGATCAGTGTGCGTGTGTGTGACCAGAGATGACCCAGTGGTGTCCCTGCTGGTCCAGAGCAGGGATAACACCCTCTGGAGGCGACGCTCATTAATCATCCCATTCAAAACACACAGAACGCAATCCGTCCTCCCAATCCTCTCCTCCTCCTGCTCCTCCTTCCCTCTCCTCCTCTTCCTCCGCAGCACCAACGCTCCGTAATGGGGTCACTGCTCCCATTTAACAGAGACAGACAGAGGAGACAGAACGGAAAGGGATGGAGTGAGGAGTGGTGGGGGTGGGGGTGAGGGCATAGTAAAAACGAAGTGAGATTAAATAAGTAGTAACGAAGGGGGAAGGATGGCGAGGGAGGCAGATATAATAAAAAGAGGGGGAGGGAGATGGGGAGGGAGAGGGGAAGGAAATAATTACAGAGGGAGGTGTTTGAAAGTAGGAGCGATTAAGAGGAGAAGGAGGGGTAATAGAGCAAGGGAGAGTAAGTAAAGAGGGTTAAAAAAAAATAAGGGCTGCAAAACAGTAAAAGTCTTTCCCCCCTGATTAATGTCACACTAGAGAGAAGCAAAACATTGTGTTCTTTGGAAATGTGGAGAAGAATCTTTGGAATATGTTGCTGTGGGGACCCAGCACTAATTACATGTGTGTGTGTGTGTGTGTGTGTGTTTGATTCATTCTTGTGCTTGAGGACAATCATGTGTATATAACCATCATACGCAG
>JAVQJF010008653.1:0-66890 GCA_036023855.1 Gadopsis marmoratus | reverse complement strand
CCCCCCCCCCCCCCCCCCCCCCCCCCCCCCCCCCCCCCCCCCCGGGCCAGCAGTGATTGACAACTCACCTGTAGCACCTGGAAGGTGCCTACGGTGGAGTGTGGGAGAGTTGGGCAGGTCGCCGCACGCCCTCTGCTCTGTTGTTGTCTGCCAGAGAGCACAGCACTTACACAACCCACAGATCCTCTGACAAAAAGCATCTCTGCCCGTCTGAATACACTCACCACACACTGCTCACAGTCACACACATACACCCAGCTTGTACAATATTGTACATTATACTATTTCATGTTATTGGGCTTTTTTTAAATATAACACTTTTTTTTTATTACAGCTTTCCTAAAACTCAGATATTTTATTTACATTAATCGCCATCTGTTTCTGAGTAAATGGGAAACAGCAAAAACTCACATGACAATAATCAAGGAATAATAATTAGTTTAATTAATCGATGAATCATTTAGTCTATAAAATGTGAGAAAATTATGAAAAATGTCCACCACAATTTCATACAGTCTAAGGTGACATCTTCAAGTTGCTCGTTTTGTCCGACCAAAAGTCACAAACCGAAACATCCATGATTTACAACGACGAAGGCAGAAGATCAGAAGCTGGACGGCTACGTTTGTGGCACTTTTGCTTGGTAAGTGACACTAAAGATAAATCTATCATCAAACTTGTTGCTGATCATTTCCTGTCAGTCAAAAAAAAAAAATATCCATGAATCAACTGGTTTCGACACTTCTCCTGACCACACGTTAAAGACTCAGATTTAGAGTTCAGGATGATATAAAGTACGACACATTTGTAGTAGAACAATGTTATTTGCAAACTCCTGTGAGGTTTCAATTAGAAGCTTCCTTTCGCCATTAATTTAGACCGCCTTATTTTGCATCACAGGCAACTTCGTGTTGTTATTTCATCACAAATTCACTCAGACTTTAGCAAAGAGGAAGGGGGTTATGGCCTTTTCCACTGTTTTCATGTTGCCACTGCAGCATAACAAGGGAGACACAAGACGAGACTGAAGAAATCCTGTACATCTCTTGGCCTCAACGTTAAAACTGCTACAACAACAACAACAACAATAACCTTTTTCCTCCCTCCCTCTCTTCTGGTGCTGCAGCAGGAGCACTTAACCAAAATTACAGGTATGGTTGCTGCGCATAGCAATCAAACGGCCTTTAGACTCGAATGACCACTGGCTACACAAACAATAGCCACTTTTAAACGCCTATTATAACCGTACCATGCTGACCTTAAACAAAACATGCCTTTGGGACATGGCACTCTGGCATTTCAGGAGCACCTACAAACTTTACTTGTGTTTTCAGACATGACGGAAGGATGTGGAGGGCAAGAACTGGGACTGCCTTTATGGAAGCAATCAGAAGCACATATTTTAGATATGTAACCACTCTCCCTTGTGCCTAAACAAGTCCGGCCAGAAGGTGATGAGAAGCACGGATGGAGGCTACGGCAGGACCTACTGCTCTGACTTTTGGTCCTGTTAAAACGCTGGTGGAGGATTTAAAGTGCTGTGTACTCCCAAGCCACTTGCTCTGGCACCATATAATTTACACAGCATGCCTTTGAGCTTATAAAGACAGCCAGATGTGTGTGTGTGTGTGTGTGTGTGTGTGTGTGTGTGCATACAGCCTACGCCTCCTGCAGCTATGCTATATTTGCCTTTACAGAACTCTCCCCCTTTTTACAGTAATGGTGATAGTCCAAAGCGTGTCCCAACACATCTCCCACACAAACATGTATGCACAGTGTGCAGCACAAACAGTTCACCAACAAAGCCAATCGTCATCGCAGAAAACACACACCTGTGCCATCCAAGATCATTCAACCCATCATGTAAAACTGTCGTGTGTGTGTGTGTGTGTGTGTGTGTGTGTGTGTGTATATGTGCAGGCAGCTCTCACTCTCAAGTCCCTGTTGATGCAGGTTGTTGTCAGCGTGAAGAAGTCAGATCCAGGTGTAATGACAGAGTGGGATCTGACTAATCCAGGTGGTGTACACTCTACCTGGCATGTCCCAATTTGCACGTCCAGGCTGGACTCTAATGGGGTGCTGCAGAGGGGCCCCATTAGGGTCCAGTTTGGACAGGTCCCTTCAGCCAAGTGCAGAAATGCAACTTCGGTATTACCTCATTAATGTTGCAGACTGCTGTGATTGGAGGTGCAGCCGCGGGTTTCCTGTTCTTCAGCTCTCCAGCTCCCTGTGAAATCATACCCAGCAGTAGTGCACATTTTATCAAGTGGAGAGGAGGAGGATTTGGGGGGTCTGTCTGTATTTTAATGTATGTGTTATCTGGTGGTGGGGGGGGGGGGGCTTAGCATGAAAATATTTGGGATCCCCTGTCTGCCCTACGTGGCCAAGCCTTTCGGCCTACATCTGAACACAGCTTGGTTTGAGGCTTTACAAGGGGTTTTCCTCTACTTGAAGAATGTCTAGACGTTTTGGAAACACTCAGGTGCACAGCAAGCTCATGGTGAAGACCCCCCCCTCCCCCAGGACAACTCACCGTGGATCCTGCGCTACATGCCGTGTTCCGCTCCCCGCTGGAGAAACTCTTCTCGAACCTCGCAGCACACGGATAGTCCTCGCGTGGGTTTTCCTTTTCTTTTTAAACGAGTTTAAGTTCCCCGCGTGGAAGGCAAAATGTCGAGGGGCTCTTTTTTTTCTTTAATCCCATGAGGGCAGCCGTCACAATACAACGCCGCCGAACTCAGAACTCAAGCCCGAAGCTGCTTTTTTTTTTTTTTTGGTTTTGTTTTGTTTTGTTTTTTTATCTGATTTCAGAGTTTTTCCACGGAGAACAAAACGCGTTTAGGAAACGAAAAACAGTCACAAAAGTTCCCAAACTTGACCGTGAATAACAGCGACGTGGTCTCCTCCTCTCGCAGGGACTCTCGTCGTGTTTATAGCGGCGGTCCCTCTGGTCCAATGGAGGCGTTCGGGACAGGGGGGGAGAGAGGAACATGTGCTGCGTTCAAAAGCTGCAGCAAAGATCGGAATCCCGAGTGGCATCGATGTTGTCGTCTAGCTCTTGGCAAGCGAATAAGCATGTTTACTAAAATGATGAAATGTTAATTTAAATCCCCCCCAACTGTTAAACATCAGCAAAAGATAGCTCCGTGCCGCTTATTGGTCAAAAGAAAGCAAATAAAAAAAAAACGATAAGAAAGGCTAGTGCCAAATATGTTTCCTGGTTGTCATTTAAAAGTGCGGACCGCGCTTCACGCAGTAGAGCTCAGAGGTCGCAGCCATGGCGGGGACCGTGAAGGCAGCAGTGGGTCCAGATGCCGTCCCCTTTGCTCTGACATCAGACCGGAGGAATCCGAGGAATGCCGGGCTCCTGGGAGAAGTCCTCCTCGTTTAATGGTTTTCCAGGGGCCACAGAGGTGACTAAACGTCGAACAAAGGAGGTCCCTCACGTATTTATTTATGTTCCCCCTTTTTGCCTTTTGATGTTTGCCTCCTGCAGCCTCCGTGGGGCAATTTATTTGCATAACCTACATTTTTACATCATGCAGGCTTTAAGCTATGTATAGGAACGTTTGGGCGTTATTTCACACAATATATGAACTATTTTGATATATGAGCTTATATGACCTTGTAATGTATTCATTATTTTTTTTAAATACATGTTTTATTAAGAAACAGGCTTTTTAAATAGGTAGCCAGGATTTTACACACTATTTCCCTGCCAAATAATGACATTTTCTGATTTGTATTTTAACATTTAGTTAGTTAGTTATCAGTTATATTTTCTTATCTGAAATGAATTTGAAATCCCTTCGTTTTATTGATTTTTAATAATTTTCTTTGCCAGTAACAGTCCAACTTAAATACAATGAGTCCAGCAAATATCTTAACCTCTGTGTCCTCAACGGTGGCTTCGTCCCTGTAGTAGTAGTATTGTGTATCATTACATTTTGTATATATGGTCATATACACTCGTGATCATTTGTTCCCATTTTTACGTTTCATTTTGTTACCTTAAACCACCTTAAAAAAGTAACATTTGATCTAATTTAATATGATGTGCTGATGCTGCTGCACTATACTGTCACCCACCTGCTGCCATGCTGTTATGAGCCCTTGTGAGTAGGGTCCATAGTGATCTCATTATACCTTTTCAAAGCAAACTCTATACCACAAATGATTAATCCCTGTATCCCACAGAACATCTAACGGTTCCAGAGGAGAGTAAAAAATACAGGAAATAAGGAATTACCGCCCATTATTAAACAGGTGTTAAAGTGATCTTCTGTTTGGAATGAGTGTGGGGTTGAACAAGACAAAAAGTAATGGATTAGATATAACTGTACTGGGTTATTGTGCATCATTTCTGTATGTCTGTGTATTTTGTTTCTAATTTATTGTGGGTGTGCATGATGTATAGGATCAAGCATGAAATGAAGAACAATTCAATCCTCAGCAGAATAAAGACATATCTGCCTTATTTGTGACCAAATTGTGACCTCTTGTGGCTCAAATGAAACTTACAGCAACAATCAGAACAAGAAATCCAAACTGTCAATATCTGGCACAATAATTATTATAAAGTAAAACCAGATTAAAAATAGTTTTAATGGCAAAGACTTAAAAGTCTCTATATGAATTATATGTGTTCTCAAGCAGGTGGTGTTAGAGCCAAATGCTCCACCTTTATCTTTAAACACAGTGTCTTGACTATCAGCAAAGACAGCACACACAGACTTTGGAACAGCCCTGCCATAAATCAAATTATTATTAACATGGGAACACGTTGATTTGTCAATACTCTCACCAATGTGCAACCACTGCAGGCTGCAGTATTTGTCACATTATCTTGTAATGTCTTATGTGATGTGAGGGGATGACATGGGATGTCCCAGTGTGAACTTGCAGCAGACTGCAGAGGTCGTGCAGAAACAGTTAGCTTCAGTCAGTGTAAGTTACCAGGCTCTTCACAACAGGCTTGATGGAGCCTGGAAGAGCTTCATCACTCTCCTGTTGTTTAACGGCAATAATTATAGTTCATCACTGGGGTGGTTAGCACGCCTCTTCAGTATCAATTGCATTTTGCTAAAAGACTGGCAGACAAAGGAGGCAGGCCCTCTCTTTAAAGTCAATTTACACCCAGTCAAATGTAATAACACAGTGAAATGTGTTGCTAATATAACTCACCTTCTGTAGCATCTCTGGTCCCATTTCATGCTTGGTGATGTGTTTGTCTTTACAAATTATTCATTAAGATTCACCCTCAGTAAAAGGACAACGTGACAGCACACTGAAATGTTTTCAGCCCAGGTCATAGACGTCGGAGCTGCTTCATAAATCAAATCTTTGAACCTTTGAGAGTTATTGTTGTCATCTGCATCAGTGTCAGAGCCCAGAGCAGTTTGGAGCGTGATAGAACATACGCCAAACAAACGTTAGCTCGTGAGTAGAAGCCTTTCAAATGGTGCAGCTACAGGGGAGATAAACACGAGAAAAGGTGAACGATTTTAGTGACTTATACTAATTTATACACTGTCAGAGGTCTCAATGCACCAGAATTCACAAAAAAGAAACATTACATTTTACAGAAAGATTTTTCTCCAGTGAGAAAACTCTGCTGCCACTGTGCTTCTGTCCAAATGTTAAAATCTCCAGGAGAAAAGCTCCGGCACATTCAAGTATTTTCTAAACAAGTTGTTTTAAGGCATTCTGTGATATAAATAAGGGAGAAGTGGTGAGTCAGGTTGAAGACAAATGGACCCTGGCCCTGGGAATAACATCACATAATGGGATGATTTCAATTAGCTTTTTAACATAAGATACTACAGGGTGTGTCTCATCTATCACCTCCAATAGAAACAATGTGTCTTTTATTTTCTACTTTAGGGATTTTGGAAAAAATGGCCAAGGACTGTTCTTCCTGTGATATCCTGTGGGAGATGTTGTGGGAGTGTAAAACGCTGGCATTGCTGTTATGAGAGCTTCCGTCCTTCTACACCCAGTGTGAATTATGTTCTGCTTCACCGACATTAACGACTTTTTCAGACGCCAAAAACAGCACAAGTGGTTCTCCCTCCCCTGTGTGTCTACATTTCTAGTGGGCATCTTAGAGGAGAATAAGCTGAAGACACGTGTAATACAGAGGGGAAACAGCAACAATAAAAACTGTAATTCAAATCCTATAAGTCATGATTAAAATGTTTGGATGCAGCATGAGCATAACAGCGAAATATTTGATTGTGACATGTAGTGGAAGTGGTCTAGAGGGCTCATTGTTACTGTGAAAGTTAACGTGCGCTCGATTATTTTTGCAATGTCAGTTATTGCACGCTGTGGAAAGTCTCTGATCTTGTCCATCCGGTTTGCTTAAGTTTTGATTTTTCCTGACAAACCTTTCTTAGCAGTTTATCCCTGCCTATAGTTGGTAAGACTCTAGGCTAGATAAATTAGGTTTCCCTGCTTTGTATTTTCAACTTGAGACATGCTAAGCTGTATGAGTAAACCTGAGAGGATTCAGACTGAGACAAAACATACAATTATCCAGGGGAAAAATGCCAGAACAGACTGTTTTATTTTAAGAAACTATACCTAAAAACCTGTAAGTTAAAGTATGATAAAGATGACAGTTACACTGGAGGGGAGCATGTTGTATAAATATTGTGGAGTAAGAGGGGTTGTTTGTGCTGTTGGTCAGAGGGAACAGAGAGCTAATGCCTGTATCTGTCAGCGATTATTAACATTGGCAACATTAATCCTTTGGCATCTGACTGAGACAGCGGTTAGTATTCATCCTGTTCGCTGTGTGGGCTGTTTGGTATTGGGTCAAAAGAAAAAAGTTAAGAGAAAGTAACCTTTCACAATTTGCTTGATAAAAAAGGCATAATGTAAAAAAGTGTGTCGACTGTTTGAACATAATTTTATTAATTGCAAATCTGTTAACGATTTGCACAGTACAACTAAAATTTGTCTTCCATTATTACTGTACATTATCTTGTGGTCCTTTCCTAAAGTGAGGCCCTATGTCTTACTTATTAACTTGTCTTACTATGTCTTACTTATTAACTTACAGGTCAACATTTAGTTTAAAAACTTTCTTAGGAGCCCAAAAAACATGTAAACTGCAACTGGGGCCCCTAACAGGTTAGTCTGGCCATGGCTGCAGCAGAGTAGAAGATGCAGAGAAACAAATGTGCAGTATATACATAATGAAAAAACATTGTGTAACACGTTTAACAGCAAAACGGCTAGGCTCTCACAGGGCCCTACCTAGTGTTTCCTCATTACATAAAGCATATAATGCAATGACAAAAACCAGCCACCATCTTAAGCACTAAACTGAAAAAAGGGATGAAAAACAAGTGTTGAACAAATTGGGTGATCTTATTTTGGCTTAAATTGGCTGTTCTTATTTTTATCTCCCTTTGTAATCAAGAGAGAAATGACAAATGATTAGTGAATGTCAGTAAAGTAAAAAAGGTAAAGAGTGTACAGGTCTTTGGGTTAAACTATGTCATAATTTTCCTGTCACACAATGTGTGGCACATTTTTACCACAAACCAGATAAATACATTCTATAAACTAAAATACTAATGCACACATCTACAACTCAGTGCTATCTGTAAAGTGTTTGCCTGGTGTGTGTGAGATGATTCAGGGTTCATCAGTTTCCCAGCAGCATCCTCAGAGCAGCTCTTCTGTGAAGCTCAGGTTTGGGAGTTGAGTGACAACAAACTCATCCTGGGACATAAAAACTTGTTTGCGTTGAACCTGTGGTGTGTTCTCACATAAGCCAGCATGTCTTTTTAGGTGCCCTATAATATGATCAGAAGCAGATTCTGTTTACAAGCTAAGGCCATGGCAACAGTAAAATTGATACCTTTGAAAAGACATATATCTCTCTCTGTTCTGTTCTTTCATCTGCACAGTGTCCGTGTTTCCCACCCACAAATGCTCTTCCATCGTGACAACTTTAAAACCACCAGCCTCTCGCTATAGAGTGGCTGGAGAAAAATGGAGCTCGTCAAAAATAATCAGACATTTTACAATTCCTTTTGCAGTATGTAAACATGCCTTCTCACTTCCTTTTTTACTCGAATCTCTCCTTTGAACCTCCTCCTCTTCCTCCTACGACGTAAGGGAGAAATCAAGGCATCACACTTTTGCGAAATGGGACATTCCTCCTCACGCCGGCAGTTTTTTCAGCCTGTTCATGACGCACAGTTGCATAACCTGACACTGAGCTTGTAATGGATTGCTCGGGATAATGAGAAAAGCTGCAAATGCTTCGCATAAAGTCCGTAATTGGTTTGTAAAAGGTTACAGGTACAGTAAGTCTATCCATTTCAAGCTTAGGTAGCCTATTATAGGACTAACGGCCTAAATAGTCGATGTGATATCCTATTCTGCAGCTTTGGGAGGAAATAATTGGACCGTCTCTACGACCGAGCTGAGACACACTAGGAAATGAACAGAGGACATCACAAATAGAAGATGCCTGGCTGGCTAATGACTGAACAGTAAAAAGGTGGCATGGTATTTTTTATAATTCATTTATTATATAAGTAAATCACAAACACTAAACGAAGGGAACAAAATGGGGAAAATGAGGCACCACCTGATGCATGAACAGAATTTATCCACATCAGGGTGCACGTGGCTGTTACTTCTTTATCTATTTCTTCTGCTCTGTTCTCACATACATTTGGACAAAACAATTTTGTAGCCACAAATCCGACTACATGCTGGCTCCACACGTTGAATGCTTTTGTGTGTGTATGTTTTTGTTTGTCATGTTTGAAAATTCTTAGAAACTCTGATGGTCTTTGCCAGATTCTAAAACTATCATGACTCTGAGTAGCTACCAAAAGACTTCCTGTGACGAAGTTGTGAATAACCCAGCAGTGTTATTCAGAGCCGTGTATATGGACAGTAAACACAACCTTACTTAAACGAACCAAAGGCTAGGCAGGATGATGTATGCTACTCTGGAGTCCAATCCCAGTGTCCACCAGCTGTAGCATCAACAATCTTTGTTTAAAAGAAAAATGTGTTAATCTTCAATCTTTTATTTAAAAAAGAAATCTCATGAAAAGACCAGACACCTCCACTGATGTAAAAATCACATCTCACCTGGGGCATAGGAGAGTTAATGAAAGTGGGTAACGAGCACTCGATTTCTGTGGCTTCTCGCTTCCCTGCGCACAAAAACCTGAGTGATTCCGTCAGGCGAAGTCAATAATATTGCAGATTAGCAGAAAGTACAAAAAGAAAGCAAAATATCCACCGGAGAGCCCTCCAGCCCGTGGCCATTTTGGCAAGAAAGCACCCTCAATAACCTCTTGGGAGTGCACGTCACAATCTGTAGGAGCGGACGCTGTCTGGGTTACAAGACAGACGAGGGAGATGAGGATTAATGGGGGAAGACCTTATTAACTGATACCCTGGAGAACGGACGAGCAACGACATGAGGAAGCATCATTGCCTAAATGGACAGAACCACCTCGGACAAAAAGTTGCGAGGGAGCAGTCCAGGAATGCCTGTTTGTTACTGTCAGTTTGTGCAGGTGGCTACACTGAAACACAAGCAAACAGATGACACAACCAGCGCAACCCACGGTCGACATACTCGCTTTCTCTGGAGCTTTCAGCTGGTCATCTTCTGCCAATGTAGTTCTCTCAATAGAGTCCACAGATTTTGTTTGTGGAACTGTAGATGTTCAGACTGTCCATGATTACGAGCACCTCATCCAAGTTGGCTTAAATGTTGACAATTCATTCATTTTAGACTGCATGATAAGGTCGAAAGCTCCACTTCAAGAGAGTAACGGGACCTTGAGTTTTCATTGTTTTGTCAAACGCTGTTTCTCTGTCAACCTCAACAAAATAAGCATTAAAAAAAGTCTTCTGTTGATGTCTTCCATTCAGTTCCTCCTAGTGATGAAATCTTCGGTCACTTTTTGTAAATTAACAGACAAAAAATAAATCAAATGTAGCAGGGTTCTTCACCATAGCACAGGTACAGCATTCAACCTCTGTTCATGTGTAACATAAACACATTTCTTACATTTTTGTGAATTCCCCCACCAGAGATATATCTCCATTGGGGTGAACATGGACTCAGTAAACACTGCTGTCACAAGGTCCTAGATTCAAAATAATTAATTCATTACAATGTGCTGTTTTAATCACACTGTTTTACATGTATAGTTTTTTTCATGTGCATTTCCGATGACAGATTAGAAAGTCGGGAATGTGAGAAGCAAATTGATAACATGTCTAACATGACACCTGTGCCTGCTTTCCTTCCTGTAAGCCTTCAGTTATCAGTAAGTCACCGACATTGTCTGTCTGCCTCATCTGCCTGCACTTTGGTCCTTGTGTTATGGTGAGGCATGAAGGCAGCAGGAAAAGGACCCAGATGCAGTTCAATTATTTATTTATGACAAATTCACTTAAATATAAATAATACAGGCACAGGTTGGTGGGCAGGAAAGTCCAGGGCTGGAGACAAAAACACAAGAAACAGGAGCACAGAAACTAAACCCAGTCCAAGCAGTAGTATACACGAGGAGGATAACAGGGTGCAAACCGAAATAAACCGACAAAGAACAAAAGAAAGGAACTGGTATAAATAGAGAAGGGACTAACGAGGGAACAAGGGACAGGTGAACAGACAATCTTTTATTAGTCTATTTAGTCTGAAACACTTTTTTTTTTTATGAAAATAGGTTTTGACTAATCATCAGTACTAATACACAAGTGAATTTACTCAAAGACACACGAGGTCAGGAACTGAACAGACAGGATAGATTTCAAAATAAAACAGGAAAGGAAACCTTCCCCTGCTGCCACTCTCCTTCACTACAGTGACAGAAGTTATACAAACTAAACAATCTATCGATTAAACGGAAAATAATCAGCAGATTAATCCATAATGATATTAAATATCAGTTGCAGCCTGATATAAAATAGTTGAATATTATCTCTACCTCAAACTACAATGGTAAAAAGCTGCTCATAGCATCAGTAATAATAGTATATCAGCCCTATGTTTCTATATTTTCTATATAGACTACTTTAACTTTTGATACTTTTACAGCGAATTGGTACTTTTACTTAACTAACAGATCTGAATACCTCTGTTTCTATTTCATGTCCAAATTCTATCAGACCATGTAGTTTATGGGTTAAGGTTGATCAAGGCGTTTGGCTTATTCACTGGGACGTGGAGATTGTTCACATTACGATATGCTGAGTTTCACCTCAGAGCTTATTCAGTCAGGGCGCACATGCTTGTTTGTGGCCCGATAGGGATGTGAGGGGTCTTTGTACCGAGCACTAGTCATATGAGCGTCAGTGAAACAGCCTGCTCCCCAGAACGTGGGCGGTAGGTTGGTTACTCCGCACAAATATCCAAGAGGAATTTTGTTGATGTGATGCTGAGGGGCAAGAGGGTTGGTTCTCATGTGTGAAATAATATCCAGCATGTAAATAAACGTCTGGTAAAGTGATTTTTGCGCAAATATAAAATGGCGCTGATATGGTATGGTCAGTACTTTCCCGCAAAATCCACCTGGGGAAACAATACCAGGGTCATAAACAAGTACATATGAATATTATTCGCCAAGAAAGTCATTCACAGACAAAGAAATGTGCATTATATTACCCTGCATACAGCATGACGTGACTTGTGTTTGGCGTCAAGTAGACCCTGGAGAGAAACTGTTATGAAACTTCAATAATATGCTTCAGTCACGTGATATAAAATTAAAGTCCACTGTATTTAACCAGGCTGTGGTCTCTGACACATAAATAATGGGTGTATCCTGCCTTTACCTTCCAGTATTGATATGCACCAACAAACACAGTGCAACAAAAACACTGTATCTGTGCATCATATTGTTTTTGAACAAACATCATATTGAAGTTATGCATCCTTGAGGTCACGATGATGTGTGTGTGAAAACATTCCATGTATCCGAACACAGCACATTAGTGCTTGTTTGAACACTAACATTTATTGTTCAGTGTCGCAAGACACGTCTTCTCCGTCTGCAGCTGCAAAGGCGAGATCTAAAAATAAATTTTGCCTTCATAGCCTCCAAAACCTCTGCAGATTGATGGGATGATAATACGTGTATGCATGACAGCTGGTTAAATGGCAGAATCTTTATTAGGCAGTGATTCACACCCTGCACAGCCTCGTCTGGGGGTTGAATTGTTATTAAGCGGTGGAAGCAAGCGACATCAACAGGGAGATGAATTACACTCCTAAGTGCTGGTGGAATGCCTCATCTCCATTTGTTTTGAACTTTTATTTACCCATCGAAGAGGTGGCTTAGCGCGCATGCTCTTTTTGTTTTAGCATTCACATCCAGGAATGACTCAAAAGCAGGAGCCGACCAGCACAAACACCTCCTAGGCCAGACGAAGATTAAGTGGGTTAAATCTATATGGGTTTTGTGACTTGTTGCTGAGTGGAGGAGAAAGAATATCTCCCTCTTTAGACTGTCCACACTCAGATCTCAAATCTTATTCAATCGTAGTACTACATGCTCTAAAATGTTACGTTCTACTCATTATATTTTCTGATTGTGAAAACTTGCCTAAAGCGTTGCCCACTTCTCCTGCTGCTGATAATGAAGCCTGTCATTTGTGATATAACAAAAGCCCAAATGTCTTTTATCAAACCACTGACTAAATGCAATGACTGTATAGTGGAGAGTTTTGAATTTACTTCAACACAAAGTCCTTCAACAGCCAAAACATTTAGTTTATTATCACACATCATCTGCATGTTTCTAAATGTGGGATTACAGCAGCACCTTTTGCATGTTTAGAGAGACGCTGCAAGAAGAAAGATCCACGTGGAGGTAATATTTCCTTATAAATATATATTGAAACTACATTGAAACTGCATATATAAAGTTAAAATCTACCAAGACATTCCAGGTTATTCGTGCAAAAAGAACATCATGAAATGCTGGAGAAAACTAATTTTATGTTTTATAAAATGCATAACAATTGTGACTTTATTTGACATATGAGATGAGTTTATTCTGAAGAGTAAGTCACCTAAAGACAAAGGGTTGGCCAGCAGGTGACAGCTTTACAAGAAGTTAAAGTATTTAACGTGCTGTTGGAACATTCATTTACGATGCGTTCTTTATGCTTGATATGGATGAGAATGTGTCTTCCTGTCTTTTCATCAGAATTACTTACTGTGTTATTGATTATCAGTTGAGGAATCCATATTTTACTGCACATTCTCATTTTAGTTTTATACCTTCAATATTCTGTTCATCTTTGCCTCAGTGACCTTTGGAAAACACCTGTTTTTCTCATTAATGCAACAATATATTTTGCGAAGTCACACTGCAGTGCACTGTTCAGCCTCCTTGTGTCCTCTTCCCAGTTGATAAACTGCTTCAAGTTATGATACAAACATAACTTTTGTGAACAAAATGCTTTCTTCATATCATCACCAAAACTTATATCTCTTTAAGATTTGCTGTGTCTGCTGCTCGACTGGCGTTGGTTGCAGACCTGCGCCATCAAATAAAGGTGTCATATTCTGTCTTGAAAATGTGGATTATCCGCCTTCAGATTGCACAGCTGTTAGACACTTTGGCATCCTGACATTTTTATACACATGTTATGATTCAGTTGTTCTTTTTTGTTCTATTGTTTTAGGAATTGACCAGTAAAAAGAACACATCGGGATTGCTGGAAACATATTAGTTCAAATAAAAGGACCTGGCAACAACAAAACATTTCATAGATATAAACTGTCACAGTAATAGTGACCTTGATCAAAGTCATTATTTGTCTGAGCACCCTTCCAGTATTGCTTGCTGTTTTTTATATGATATTATTATGAATTATTCCTTGTGTTTTAATATATGTAGTGTAATATATATGTAGTCTTTATTGTCCAAGGGGAGAAGTTGTTTCCACTCTCTGCACACATACTCACACACCCAACTTTCTTCAGTTTAATCAGATTAGATAAGAATGTACTATGTTTAAGTTACAGCATTCATAGAACAGAGGCAGTACATCCATGTGATTTATGTTTTCAGTATTTTTTCATACATTTTAATTAAAAAAATTTGCTTAATTACTTTACATGGCAACTGTGCTACTTTGCTCTGTTTTGCAAGAAGCAAACAGGTACCTGTTGCCATTTCAACGTTTCACTGGCAAATACCATAGCAGCAAGTCTTTCTCATTATTTTATTTATTCACTTTGTTCCTTTAAAAAAAGCAGGATGAATGGACACTGCAAAATGACGTGAAGTTTCAAGGCTTTTTAATGAACAAAATCGTCTTTGTGTTATGAAAAGAAACAGATTAATCACAGTTTCTTACA
This sequence comes from Gadopsis marmoratus, assembly GCA_036023855.1. Classification (NCBI taxonomy): domain Eukaryota; kingdom Metazoa; phylum Chordata; class Actinopteri; order Centrarchiformes; family Percichthyidae; genus Gadopsis; species Gadopsis marmoratus. Next base: position 52,522 of record JAVQJF010008653.1, on the reverse strand, counting down.
GCAGCCACGGTCACCTCCTCCTGTCCTCCAGTCAAACTCCTGTTATTATTTCTTGAAGATTTGGTATTTAGCAGGTGAAAGCAAACAGCACAGCCTCATTTTCTATAAAACACTGTGTGTGTGTGTGTGTGTGTGTGTGTGTGTGTGTGTTCTCCATTCAAGGCGTAGCCATGATGTCCAACCAGTGAGTCAGGCCTTCCTAATGAAGTTTCCACCCAGGGATGCATGCACACCTTGTAAAGGGGAGCCGCAGGAAAAACGATCCAATCAGTCAAATTGATTTGCACACTTCACTCTGGCTCTCCAGCCTTTCTGAAAGGATGTTGCTCTCAGTGATTAGGGCTGAGCTTTGAGGGATTTAGAGCCTGGATTTGACTTGAGGGGCCCAATAACGACCTGCAGTTGTTTTTTTATTAGCGTATGAAAATGTAAACATGCACTCAAGAAACGTACCGTCCGAATAATCGCCCATTACGGATGCTTGAAGGCTTTTCGAGATTGCAGCCCAACCGACAGGAAGAAGCAGGAGGAGGAAGAGGAGGGCAGCAAGTTAACAACTAGCTCACTAATGCCTCACCTGTTGTCCAGTGACGTGAGCTGCACCACTGATTAAAAAGTGCGTGGGTGGTCTTTGTGCCAACCATATACACAAATACACAAATACGCGCTCCCCCCCATCCTGAAAGGAGTGGGAGAATCACACCCTGAGGCCTTGAGACTACGAGCGCCGAACCTCATGCGTCTATAAAAAGAGCTTTCCTCCTCTAAGGGAGCAACGGCAGACCCTCTCCCACTGAGCACTTCATCACAGAGCAGAGAGAAAGCAGAAGAGGAGGAGAGGGACCACAGTTAAGAGTCGCCACTCTGGACGATCTGTAGACAAACGGAGGGAGGAAACCAAAGAAGAGAGGAAAAGAAAGCGTTTGGAAAAGGTAAAAACCAAATTGCCCCAGAACTTGTTTGTGGATTCTTGTTGTTTTGGCATGGATCAAAACTGTGTCTGACCGGTGTTAGCTTCTTGTTTTTCTGTCTGGCTGAGCACTATTGCATTGATTAACTCGCACTCACTGATTGACTGATTTAGGATTTTCTGACATTTTTGTGATGTATACAGCTGCATTTGCTCTGTAAATGATCACGCAAGTGGATTTGTATTTCATAGTTGCACCTCAGCTTTTTGGAGAATGTGCATAGTTGTTTTAGGTGGCATCTGAATTGCTTCCCTTTAACACACACCTCTGCAATCACTACCAATCTATCTTACTCCAATATATAATCAAAACATAAGGTTTCAGTCTATTTTGATTGCAGCTCTCAGCCTTCTTTTACCAGTGTATGTCTGTGCAGAGTAGAGCTCAGCTAAGTGAGTCATACTGTAGGAAGAGTGAAGGCGAGTCTCTGCCAGAGTTACAAAGACGATGACCCACCAAGGAGTCACTCCTTAGAATTACAGCGGAGGGAGGGAGAAACAACAAGATGTAATTTCCCAACAAAGGAAAGCGAATGAACTTGGACATTTAGTGCACCAGGATGGAAAATGTGAAGTAAAAAGGGGGGATGGCACTTTCTGAAGCAGCTTTAAAATGTTAATATCTGGGAAATTAGAGACCAGATGGCCAGCAGGGTGTCACGTTTAGCCGAGTACCGGTGAAGAGTAATTGGTCAGGGCTGAGTCTTAAAGTTTAGATATTTTTTTCTTTGTTATCTAGCTTCTCTACAACAAATCCCTGACATTTTTTGGCTACAAATGAATTGTCTAACATAAAAAGAGAGAGAGAAGGAAGAGAGGAACTCTTAGTAAACATAGCAACAAAGAGATAAGGGGGCAGCACTTGCCCTTTGGAGATCACAAGGGAAGTCATTCAGTGCTGCCATTTATCAAAATAAATTTCTCGTCAGCTAAGAATGAAGACATTATTTATGAAACATGTGGGACCTATATCAATACTGTTTCCTTGCAGTATCTACGCATGAGCGTTGATCACTGTTCTTGAAGTTGCAGAAAGGTAACGTTTGCTGTCCATTTATGTCGCAAAGCGACTTCAAGTCATTTCACCTCCCTGACCTTTCGATTCTTGGCTGCAGATCTCTATTAATGTTTAAAAAAAGGGGCAGTATAGCTGAAGACTTTCAGAGCCTATTCACTGAAGTAATCAACTACTAAATTACTATCATCATCATTGTTGCGTGCCCTTGAGCAGCTACAAAGGGACTGTTGCATTACTTTTTGGTAATTTCTTTTTCCAGCAGGGTTACTCATTAATTTCCGAGTCATTTGGAAAATGTATAACGGCACAGTTTAGGGACTGTAAGGAAATTACTGCAGCGGGGGAAGGGGGGTGTGACCCTATGTTTCTGCCTAAAGCAAATCTGGAGCAAGAAAAATATAAAGACCCTGCCCTGCCCTGCTCTCCCAAAACAATCAGACTATCCTTCCTGCAACCTCAAGACACTTTATGGAACTTTTACAGTAGAGGCTCCACTGTCACATTTTCTATTTTCTTTTAAAAAACATGAATGTGCCGCTGATAAACACGACCACCTGTTGCGATGTGTGTGACGTTGCCTGGAAGTGGAATGCTGATTAATAGTGTTTGACCTCACAGCTATTAATCAACCGTGACACACACACACACACACACTGCTACAAATCGAAGGAAGGGAGGAAGGTGTTGTGCAAGTGCAACGATCAAGAGAGTATTTCTTCACATAAGTGGCCGTAGCATCCTATTTAGGCGTGATTGAGTGAACGGTTGGTCATTAAAGGCTCTGTTTTGAAGAGAGTTCCCTGGCTGTGGCTTTACTTTCTTTCCAGCTCATAGCCTCGCTTGTGTTTCTAAAGTCCTGCACACCAAGCTGAAGATGGCGTGTCTATGTTGGCTGTTAGTGGTGGCGATGGCCTACGTGTGCGTCCCCGGGTTTGGGTCGTTGTGGTGTGACGGCTCCATCTGCAACAACCTGAGCAACAAGGGAAGGATACTGGTAGGTCAAACTGTCCTCTATGTCATCTACATTATTGTCTGCCTTTCTATTTCCTGTCTGTTAGTGCCATCAGTAGGCAAGGCAAAGAAACTTTATCACTGTTTCAGATTTCTCACAGTGTAACTCGAAGTGCTTTAAATAGGACTTAAAGAGAAACGAAGAAAAAGTCATAAAAGATACTATTTTGAGCTTCAAAGTTCATTCTTGACTCTGATAACAGCAGTTGACAAAAAAATCTTTCCTCGAGGTCCATTTAGTAGCCATTCTGGAGCTTTTGATCTAATCACACAATCTTTATATTCCTTTCTGAATCTTTCAATCACATCAGGAGTTATGTGTTCACCTGTCATGGTCTGTGTTAAGACTCTTTAGAAAAGCCCAGTGCAGTTGTCCAACGTACTGGAGAAAAAGGCGTTGACTTGTTTTTCTTGTTCATGCTGTTGTTCAAGTTATTGTTCAAAAATTTCACAAGTTGATTTTCCCAATTCTCCTATTCAGGGAGTCGATGACGCCGAACTCATTTGGTGACTCAGATATGTAAATTTGAATGTCATCGGCATAATGATGATCAGAAACTTTGAGCATCTGCTACAATAAATCAGTATCAAAGTGATCAAATGCAGTCAATTGCTCATTTGTGCATCATCATCATCAACTCTTTTTGCTGCGAATGACTCACAGATTGCAGTGAGTTTTAAAACGTTTGCTGGTGTCTCTCCGATTCCTTCCACGCAGGACTGTATTCACCTCTGCATGTCTGTGGTCCAGAATGAATTCCCAGAGCTCAGCACGCTGGCCCTGAAGGTTAATGATGATGATGACCTCTTACTCGCCATCTTTCCGGACGCCCTGGTCTCTGAAGACAAAATATCAGAGTCAAATCTGAAAGCCCTCAGCGACCGGCGACGCTCCTACTCAATGGAGCATTTCCGCTGGGGCAAACCCTCTGGCCGTAAACGCCGGCCTATAAAAGTTTTTGCCTCTTCTCAGGAGGGAGGGGACTCTTCTGAGGGCGGTTTCCCACCTCAGGCTCGCAGGCAGCTGAGCAGTAATGAGGACGGAGCAAAGGGGGACCTGAATGGAGAAAGTAATCCGAACCAGGGATTGCTGAGGGCGATGGCCGGCTCTAAGTCACATGTCCCTTTGAGCCCGCAGGAGAGAACAGATGGGACCTATCGGATGAGCCACTTCAGATGGGGGAGCCCACCTGCCTCCAAACGTAATAGCAGCATTATGAAGTCGTGGGAGGAGAAACCTCAGAGGCAGCTGGCCAAGCTCTTCAGGAACATTATAGTCAAGGATGTGCAGAGGATAATGGGCTGAATGGACGATGGAGAGGAGGGGAAGGGCACAGTAGTTGAAAGAGTCTAATAGCCATTGCATGTTCATCATTTTAAATTACAGAAATGTGTCACTATCATTAGCATGTTGTTGAATGTCTTTTCGGGGCCAAAGGATTGTCTCATTAAAATCTTAACTAAAGATAAGAGACAAGGCAGTTTGCTGTTGAAGAAAAACAACAATGCACCCTCCGACTGCCTTGACCTTCTCAGTCTGACTTGAAATCTTTCTTAGTAGTGTCTTTTTCTTGTGGGAAACGTCATTATTGATCCAGATGTTTTGTAAAAGGAAGTAAACGGAGAATGTCATTCCAGTGTGTGGGTGGGAATGAAGGAAAGCATTATCTATCCAGTTTATCTACAGAGTGGTATCTTTTTGTAAATTAATATAATATTAAAAGATCAATGGCAAACAAAAACAGTAATTCATTGATTTCATTTCAACATGAACTGTAATGACACCAGCCACCCGATGAAGGCCATGAAGATGCAGCCAAGAGCTCGGAAAAGGTAGATCTCCAGTGAGTGGATGGTGTGCAGTGAAGTGAGAGAAAAGCAAAATGATACAACATAAAATCAAAGAATACACATTAGATTTGTACTGGTGACAGATAGAGAAGGCTGAGGTTTTAAAACTGATATACAGAGAGTAAACAGAAATGATATAATCTAATTACAAAACCCTGTAACAAATGTGAGTTATAGTAGATTTTGTGGCAGCATTTGTCAGTTAGTAAATAGGCCTGGAACTCAGCTCTGTGACACAGTTGAGTTGTCAAATCAACATATAAGCCTAAAAAGACAAACAGTAAATTTACATAGTTATTACGTTAAGGAAAACACCTTCAGGAACCTTGTCACATGTGACAATTTGGACAGTTTACCATGTCCACCATCTTTGTTCAGCGTGTTATCACGCAAACGTTTGCTAAACAGCACTAGTCACCCAATATGCAGCTGAGGCTGATGAGAATGTCAGTGTTGCAGGTATTTTGTCATAAACCAAAGTATTACATTGTTGTTAAAAATAGAGTGATAGCCAGTGGTCAGTAACTTAAACCTGCGCCCACTATGTTGCTGGCTTTATTTAAAAAAAAAATGCTTTCCAGCTAATTTATTTACATTTATCAATTTGTAGGATATTTAATTTCAATACTACTATATTCTGAAGTGCTGCTAAAACACAATTTAATTCTGATTAATCCAATGGAAAATGTACAATAGAGGCAATTTGTGTAACAGGAACAAAACACTGTCCATTACAGGCAGGTAGAGAATCAAACTACGAGCAACTTAACAATTACTTAATACTGTGTTGCACACTGCAACTGACTGACCCCTCAGGGTCAACCAGTCGTCTGTGTTTGCAGTCACATGTCTTCATAACCTGCACGATGACGCTCCTCAGCTTCCTGTGTTTCAGGCTGATCACATTAGAAAACAAGTCATCAATTACCAATAACAAAATAAAATCAGAAACAGATCAGACCTTTTACGGTTGCAGCCAAATTTATTGTACAATACAGCAACATCACTAGCATGCAAAGTCAGGTATGACACTCATAAGGCATTTTCTCCATGTAAAAGCTGCCTTTGTCACTAGGTAATCCAGTTTTTAAAGTGCAAAGTTCACAGAATGAATAGATTTGACCTACAGCACTACATTGTAAACAGATCTATTAACTAGACATGTAATGACAAAAGTAAGATTGGATTACCGTCAGTTAATATTACGTTACACGATGCAATGACAACAAGCACACTGGTAGTTTTACAGGTCTTCATTGCGAAGTTGCAAGATGCTGAAAAGACAATTTAACAAGGTGTCACTGGAACGTTTCGACAGCTGCACATTGCTCTTTGATAGCTCGCTCTTCACTAACATGGTGGAAAGAGCCACTGGACAAAAACTGTAAACTGTGTTTGAAGGGTTTGGTCTTGGGTAATGATGATAAAGACACACACACACACACACACAGCTGCATGGATGTTGATATAGACACATGAACTAATACACTCAGACACACACAGACAAAAAAGGGTAAACGTGAACAGACAATCTGATACACTGGCATGTGTGGACATAAATGCACATACAGGGGGAATCTACGTTGTAAAATAAAATAAACCATCCAACTGGACTGTAACACATGACAATCAGGGACAAACCAGACACCGTCCTTTACATAAAAAAAGAAAAATGGCTGCAACACGTTTCACGTCTGATGCAGTTGATTCACAGAAGCACAGGAGCTCTTACGAACATCACAAAACTGAACCAACACAGCACCACAACAACAGAAGGTACAATTTAAAACACATGAAAGGATGTGCTACCAACAGTTGGGCCGTGTTAGCGAGGCTAGTGCCAAATTATTGCCATTATACTTTGTTTTTATACCTGTGCGTGTGTGTGTGTATGTGTGTGTTTGTGCACACATGCACACAAAATGGCTTTTAGATGTATTTAAATCTTGCTGCATGAGACAGATGTACTGCTTGGAGGCAGTATGGGGTCAAAACAGAGTGCAAACCCATTGCAGCAGGACTGAGGGAGTAATGGCAACAATACAGGTCACGACTGCGTTGCTAAATCCTGTTTCAAAATCCGAGACTAGAAATGAAGAGAAATTTCTTCCAAGAATCTATCAGATGGGATCATAATACGTTCAGACTTCACTAGTGTGATCTACTGGCCTCGAGATGGTGCAGATTTCTGCTGTGGGCTGTTCAGACCCTTGTCAATACACCTTTTTGATTTCATGTGTTGCTCGTTACTTATTTGACAGCACAATTTTAACAAAACTATCCGAATACTAACTAAGTAGCTTTCTCCTTTATCTATGGACACAATCAGTGCAGTGGCAGTCTAAAATCAGAATTAATATACAGTATATGTACACACACAAAAACATCCCTACTCTGTACATCAGCTTAAAGATTTATATATTTCTCTGTATATACACATTTATATGGAAAGGAGAAAAATAAAAGATCCTTAATTATTTTCTAGTGTTTGATCTGGTAAACAGTTCAGAAGGTTTGTGTGGACGTGACTGTGGCGCAGTATGTGTTTTTGTGTATGTTTTAACTTGAGTCACCTATAAGGCACACTCACTTTGGGAGGATAGCACATAACGACAGTCCTTTCATCTTTCATTAAAACTGCAGCTACAACAAAAATAAAAACTATTAGAAAAACAAAACTAGGTGCAGGAAATAAATGCCTGTCAAAGAAAAAAGCACTGTTGGCTAACACTAAAAAGGCAAATCAAAAAACCGGTAAATCATTAAAACACTGAAAAGAGGAAGGAATAGCTTTGTATACATCTATCCATATTTCGATCAAACATACACAAACATACACTGTCAAGTAAATTAAAATGCATCTAATTCACTTACGCTCTTCATGGTCATAAAATCAACAAACAATAAAATAATATTTCATGAGAAATAAAATTTTATGACCAAGGGTAGTATGGCACCCTGTAAGGGACACTCTCAAAAATGTCCAATTACAGGACATGCAACGACTCAATTCATTCTAATGCCAATGAAATGACTTTCAGTCTGTCATTTAATTTGTCGTCACAGTTCCCGGCAATTTCTAATTTGAAAGTCCAACCAGTGAGGTTTCTACAGACATCTAAGGAGAACTGAGGGGGTGAAATAAGTGAAATAAATATTTGTTTTGCTGCTGCATTTATTGACTTTAGCCAGCTTGTTTTGGCTGCGATCACAGGGCTAAAGAATTGTCATTTCTGACAGCTTAGTCAATCCTGAAGAGGGTTGTTCTTTTGTTGGCTTCAAACAAACAAACTGTGGTTTCTGCTCATCCACTGTGGTTGTTTGATTCCATGATCAAGATGCCTTTACAGTGAGGATCGGTTACCCCCCCCAATACCCCTTTCACTGTCCTCAAATGTGAAATAGTTCTGTAACTTCACTGTGGACCTTCTGGTCTAGTACACACAAAGGTCAGGGAACTTCATCTCGTAGATGGGTACAGATCGACTCTGGCTTTGGCCGTAACCTGAGGAAATGGTTCCAGATGGGCTGGGTGGGGGTCTGAATGGGAAGAGGAAACAAAGTCATCATCATCATGAGTCAATTCCGTCATCGTCTTCATCACTACAATCAATGTCACTATCGCCCTTTGAAGTATTATTCATCAAATATTATTTAATTGGAAATATCTCAAAGCACTGTCTCTTACCTGATTGTAATCTCAAAGATCTGATTTAGTTTGCTCTGCAGTAGTGTGGCCTAGAAGGGAGAAAATATATCATAAGAAGACAACAGTACAAAGCTGAAAGAAGAAAAAGAAAAAAACAGTCTGAAAAACAATATGGAACAGGAAAACGTTTTTGATGTACCCTGGCTCCGCAGTGGGCAGCTATCTCCTCGAAGGGGGCCTTCTGAAACTTCTCCACCACTTGTCTCCTTCGCTCCCTCTCCTGCTCCTCCATACCCACACTGTCCACTAGAGGGAGACACAGTTTTAATATTGCATTATGCTGTAGTACTGTATATTGGGTGTTGAAAGCAACAATGTGATAAGCTACTGGACTTACCGATGGCATTTTTCAGGGTTTCAAATGTGATCTCCTCTGCTGGTGTCCTCTATATATCAAGAAAAAAGTAGAATGAAGCAATAATAAGGTCAAATATCAAATCAAATGTCTTGAGAGGTGAAAAGCTCTATGCTAAAAAAAAAAACATTTCACAGTCCTAAACTTCCTTATAGTGGGTATAATATTTGAGTTCTAGACCATGAAATTGTTGTAAGTGTTTATTTGCCTTTACCTCCTCTTTCTCTGGACTGTTTCGGGATTCCACCTCCACCTGCAGTGAGATGGTCTCCCCAATACTCTTTCTCTTAGACAGACGGTCCTCATCTGGAACGACAGTGCAGGTATTTTTCCTTTCCTTTTTTCTTTCTTTTTTAAATAGAAAACTCTAAAATTATGTGAAACATGTCAAATTGCAGCTTTTGATGCATTTATTGAATAGGTGAAAACTGCGTAAACCCACATAGAAAAAACCTTATGATGGTCGGACAAATGAATATAAAAGTGAACTGGCCTCCAAAATGTTGCCAAAAATAGAGGACTGTCCTTCGACTCAATGATTCTGGCTCAAGCCCCAGAGCTAGAAAAGGGTCTGTCCTTATGAAGTGTCCTTCAACGAAACAATAAATTCCTGCTAGCTCAAGGGGAGAAGTTCAGCTCTGCATTTCCATACAGGAATCAATAAAGCGCCCAGACAAATTTGCAACACGCTGGAAAGTCCATAATCATCATTATTTATCATTACTTACTTGGAGAGAGAAGCACGTTACTTATTCTAAAAATTCCTCCACAGTTGACTCTTAAACTCAGTGCTACATTATAAGACAAGAGATGTATTGTTTGAGCTATTTACCAGTATACTGGGGGACATAAGGCGTCGCCAGTCTCTCTGTGTTATAGCCACTCCCTCCAAGGACCTCAGTGATCTTCGACTGGAGGAACAATAGATCCCCTTCTACCTTCTCCAGTGAAGAAGGCAGCCTAGGAAGAAACAGGGTGTGGAGATTTTGTTTTATATAATAAATAGGAAAAATATACTGCCATGATTCCATATTTAAATATCAAATTTAATGTTAGTATGTTTTGGCAGAAAGGAGAATTGAATGTGGCTGGTACATACTTAGGATTATCAATGAAGACATCTTCAGACAAAAGGTAGGGACTTTCTTTCTGTCTCACCTCAATTACCTGAAGGGCAGGAGGAAAAAAAAGGGAGTTTATTAAAACAGGTTATTGGTATTCAGTATATACAGTATATACACAAAGAAGCCCAGGCCCAGACCTCGTGTATGTGCTGGCAGAAGGCTGGGACGGTGGTGAGCTGGCAGATGAGGTTGAGGTAGGCAGCGGCGAGGGCATGAACAGCACAGCGGTTATAAACAGGCAGAGGCTCGTCGGTGGACAGAGCCAGGTCCTGTACAGGAAACAAAGAGATGAGCAAGGACCCCCGGACTGTAAAACACCCCGTCTGAGGCCACACAAGGTCACCATAACATCTTAAAATTCAGACTTTAAACTTGGCTTTATGAATCTTGGACTTTGCCCACTTCTTAATATTGTGTTGTTATACTGTATATTGGTATATATGTTTTATTTATTGATAGTCTTACTGCTCATCTTAAAAAACAAGGTCTTTCCAGGTTTTACCTCCTTTTATTTGCTGATATACACCGATATATTGATATTTAATTAGTATACAGTATTATGACACTGCTCACTGTAGTAGTGTTAATACAAGTACAACAAGTATAAATGTAACACATTATTGAATGCACGTGCATCAGTACCTGCAAGGCGAGCGCCAGGCGAATGAGGTCCACCACCACCTCTTCGTTGGCCAGCTCCACGCTGAGAAGACCCAACAAAGCGTAGAGGGTCTCATAGTGCTGCCGACCGCTACTCTGCTCCTTGCAGCCCAGGTAGATGTGTCGGTACAGCTGCTGGCCGTGCTGTGAGCAGGATGCACAAGGAGAATGAGGAGTCCGTAGAAAGACAGAAAGAGGGTGCGCTCTAGTTCTTTGCTCTAGTGTAAATATTTCTAAGTTCAAAGCTCAGAAACCTTTTTCATGAATAAGTTGTCCTGTCTGGAACACTTATCCACTTTGAGCTTGAGCACAGAGATGTCCGAGATGATGCTGCATAGAAACAAAGGCACAATGAGTAACACATATTGCCACTGAAGAACAGCCAAGTTCCAACACACTACAAATTAGGCCCCACAGGATACATGCAAACCTGCAGACGAACACACACACCTTATGTTGGAGAACTTGGGCGTGTTGTCGTGCCTGTCGATGAGACTCAGAAGGATTTGGAGCACCAGCAGCCGAACCTCTGGGTCCTCTGTTAGAGAGAAGGACAGCAGTGGCTCCAGGAAAGAGCTGGGCAGAGCTGTCAGCATGTTGGTGGTCTGGAACCCTGCCGTCACCTGAGAGAGTGATGATCACAAGCCATTTATGGTTTAAAATGCTCCAAAACATGAAGAACATTCATGTTGACCACAGTGGGGTTTTGCTTTTGGCCTCAACAGATACATACATTTATCTCGCTACTCCCCTTTGGCTGGTAATTTTTATATCTGAGCAACACTCAATTTCTGTACGCCGATTTAAAGTTTGATAGACTACAACTATTGAGAAGTGTCATCCTGGCTGATAGGACTTATTTACTCCTTGTCTAGGGTTACAGCACAGTGATAAACACAGCTAGAGGCACTATTATATTATGGTAACGCCTTTCTTAAAATAATCAAATTATCTGGTTCAAAAGAACAAACTGACACACACCTATTCTCTCTATTTCACATTTGATTAAAAATAAAGCTGGTGATCATTACCATCTGTGTTTGCATCTCCTGTCACAAAACAATATAACAAACCACATTTTTTAAATGTAGTAATGCCAGGTTTGAAACTTACCTGGACTAAGGACTTAAGTAACATGACCTGAATCATCCTGGTGCCCTCAGGCCTGCAAATGAAAGCAAATTAAGATACAAATTAAAACCCTTTATTAACCGACATTCAGGTCTACGCAGGCTTGTTTTCAAAGTACTGTTGATTGAAGGATGAAATAAGTAAGATGGAGAATTACATAAACACATACAGCATTCAGTTTTCTGTGCATGTATGTGTGTCCTTGGCATATGCTGTACAAAGGTTACATGTCTGTGAGATCTGTGAGTTACTCACCCAGAGCCTGTGGAGGTTAGAGCTGGGTGAACCCCAGGGACAGGGATCTTGCCCATGATGAAGAGCATGACCTCTGACCTCTGGTATGTTGGTAGAGTGCTGGCAAATGAACCTGAATGAGGAAGAGAGAGATGAGCGTCAGATGGATAAGGAGGAGGATTTGGAGCAAAGGGGGGAAAAAAGAGAGATGCGTGGAAAGAGAGAAAAAATAAATTAATACTAGTCTGTTCAAAACTCACACATGTACACAGACAGGCAATATAAAAATTGATTATTTCTGATAGCCGAAGTTGAGGGTCAAATCTCTACTTCAATTTGTATCCACTTGCATTAAGGTCCATGTATTTGGTGCTGTTGTGTGAGACTAATCCTGCTACAATCTTAACAAGCACCACAGACAAACTGATCCCAGTAAGTGATTGTGAAGCTTCACACACACACACACACACACACACACTTACTTACCGATTGTCCTGATGACAGCCTCCTGCAGCTGTCTCTCCTCATGAGCTTTGATGATTTTGGTGCCAATGTTGGTGCTGCCATCATAGGAGCCGGTCAACTCGTAGTCCACACTCAGACGGAGCTGCCGCAGCAGGGTGTTGAACACCTCCAACACCGTGGGACCTGCATGCATTAACAATGAATTATCAAAAGATCAGACTTATTATTTGTTTTACATCTTATCATGAATCTGATCCCATTACAACGTGTCAGCCAGTACCTTAGTGTGTGTGTATGTATGTGTTGGTCCTCTTACCTACAGAGCCGCTGGCCGCGATGGCAGCTGCCTCCAACAAGACTTCCACTATCCCAGCTCGCACTGTGGCTGAATTCTTGCTGTTTGCATCCAGGTGACCGAGAAGCTGCTGAATTACCAAGTGAGAGTGCTGCGACTAAGGAAGGAGAGAAGGAATTGAATAAATGAAACCAGATTGAAAAAAGCAAGATGTAGGAAGAAAGAGAGATATATAGAAGTGGTAGAAAACTGGTAAATTACAGTGAGTTATTCAAGCAGGTAGGTAACTAAAAGCTTTGGAGATAAAACACGTCACTGACTTGACTTTTTCCATTCAGATCCAAAATGAATCACAGCTATGAACAGAGAGGTTGATGCCCAAAATAAATCTTCAAATAATCTTAAATTTTCTAAGCCTTTGGCTGTAAATCATTGGCAACTCCATGAATACTAGAGTATGTTTCTACTTTGTGCCCCTACATCATGTGATAACCACTTGCAAATACAAAAACATAGTTTGTGTAAATCACACAAAATGTTTCAGGATTCCATTTGGACCTGGATTTGAGGTCAACGGAGTGAAAGAGAGAGGAGAAAAAAGGGTTGAGGAAGAGGTTTCTGTGGATATGTAGGCACTGTATCACTCACCTGGATGGAGTACATGATGATTTTGAAACAACGCACTGCAAAGGTCTTCCCCTCCCACAGAGAGTGGTTATCTAAGTGCCTGGGGGAAAACAGACAGGAGCAGAGGGTTGGGGAGGATACAGAAGATGTAATTATACAGTGCCAGTAGTGATGAAAAGCAGCAAGGGATAGAGAGCAAATATACAGTTCCCCACAGTGCCTGACATCAAGGCTCCATATGCATTTTTTACATTTAAGAATGATGTACACTTAACAGAAAAACGTAGGGGAACGAGAGACAATCAGGATCACAACATCCATCAAACATAATCAAGACAGTTGGTTGAACTGCAGAATCCTTATATACATAGAGACGGAGGCGGAGATGGAGTGATAGAAATCTCTAAAACATGAAACGGACCGAAATAGAGACGGTGATGGATGGACTCATATGGCAAAACTCAAAAGGAGAGATTAAGAGTGTTCAAAAGGAATATACATTTAATATATAACAGCACAAGAAAAACTAGAGTTGCACTCAGATGGATTCTGGAGTACAAAAAAGAAAAAAAATCAATAAAGGCATTATAGGTTTACAAGTCCCTGACATTTTCTTAACTCCAACTCCCACGTGCATTTTTAAACGTTTGTGGAAAAGAAACTATCAGATTTAGATGTAATCCTGCAGGCACATGGTGCATGTAGAAATACTAGATCTCTTGACTCCTTTAGCTTTAAATTTTAATGAAAAACGTACCTTATGGTCAGCCTTCTACTCCCACCAGACCAACATATTCAGTGAAATATAAAAGCAGGAAGGATTACAAACACAAGCTGAGATGCAGGGAATGAAGCCAATAGGTGGATATACAACAAAAATTAAAAGTCACCTCAAAATGAAAAGGAATAGGTGTTAATGTCAAGGGCTTAGAGAAATACAGGCACATAATGAGCACATGCAGTGAAAGGGAACAGCTGACACAGATAAAAAGAGAGCTGAATGAAGCTGAATTGATTCAATAAATAACCATTACAGCCTCGCAAGGCAGACTTCAACATAAATGCAGTAATATGCAATGTCCCATCTGTAAACCATGCACTCACATCTAGTCAAAAACAACTATGTAACCTTGCATTGACCTTGTCGCGCCACCTCAGGCCAATCATCGGGCAGATATGAATGCTGCGGCATAGCGCTAAGAACCTTCCTTCGGGTTCAGTCGATAGATCAAGAACAAATCACAAAAAGAGGATAGAGGTTGTGCAAAGAACAGTTGGCGGGGTTGTCTCACATCAGCACGGGTGTGACGGCATTCTTGATGTTGCCATAGGCGGCTCGTCCCAGGAGCTCCCTGAAGCAGCGCTCCGTCAGCTCCACCGGGCTTTCCTTCTCCTTCTCCGACGCCTGCAGCGGAGAGGGGGAGCGGCTGGTAGGGAGTGATGCAGGTGAGAAAGCAGAAGAAGGCGAGAGAGGGAGGGAAGGATGGGAAAAAGAAGTACAGACAAAGAGAGAGAGAAAGGAGAGAAGAGGCAAGAGTTTGAAATCAATTTGATTCAATAACAAGAACCTTTGCACAAAGGTTCAATTTTACACCAACACTCGCTAGACTGCTGCGTCACTGCAGCCTTTGACTTTCCCCTGCAGTTTGTCTGCAGTGAAAATTAAGTGACTGTGTTTCCGTCATGTGTGTACACATTTGTGTCTTGAACATCTGCTGTCACCATGGGGGACATGTCCGTGTCTAAGTTTGTATACGTGTGCAAGTGTGTGTGTGTGGGCACTCACACCCGGTCCAGCCTTTCTTTATACTCATGCATAGTTAAAACCTCCACCATAATAACTCCATCTTGCTCACGACTAGCCTCGGGTGGTCCAGCAATGATTACATTATTTAATAACAGCCTAACTCTTTCATTTTGCATGTTTCTGCTGTAGAGGAAATGTGACCTACTGCAATCTGACCTCATATCTGCTTTTATGAATCAATTCTGGAGTCAGGGATGTGTACAAGGAGTGTTTAAAGCGAGGGTCATTTTCTGCTGAGGCAATGCATAGAGGAAAATTGTTTAGGGAACATAAAAACTTTGCAGGCACCTTAACACAACATTAAAAAAATGATCAATGATGCCTTTAGTTGTTCTTGAGGTGTAACATACAAAAAAGGGAACGATGTATGTCCAGAAATATATTTTCTACTGAAATTAGTCTCAGCTGTCAGAAGGCTTTGCTGTGCCTGAAGTTAATCTTAAAATGAACTTGTGCGTGTGGATGGGGATTAATGTAGAGAAAAATGCACCATCTGTGAGTGTAATTAGACTCTCTACTGACTGCTGTGGCTAAAATCAATGTGGGGAGGAATAGAGGATGCACAGCAGGGGCAGTCCTCATAACACACACACAGAGCGAAGGGAAGGCTGAGAGGAAAATGTGTCTCTGTTTAGTGTGGCTGTCTGTCTTGGTCCATCTATCGCTCTCTTTCAATAACCTCCCCATCTCCATCACTCTACTTTCTATTATCTACCATACACCCAGACTTCCAATGTTCTTCTTGCCACCCCCCCTTTGCTCCCCTAACCTTGACGTCTCTGCACTGACGTCAAAGAGAATTTCAGTGTGTGGAATGCTGTCAAGCAAGGGAGGCTTTGGACTCTGCACTGCCTTAAACTGCAGTCAAGACTGTTTTTTTGTAACTTAGTAAGTAGCATGTTCTTCAATAAACATAAAAAAAATAAATACAAAAAATGCCAAAAAAATGTAATGCTGGTTCTGATAGAAAGGTTTGAGAACACACAGTGCATCGCAGATTGTTGTGGTCAGGGTTCCCATGCTGTCACACTGTTATGGCTGATCGGTGTATATAAATGGCATTATAAAACGTAATGGCAGAGCTTGAGTCTTACTGAAAACAGTTCTATTCTCTTTTTGTAAGTAAAATCTTCCATCCATTTTCTACATAATCCACATTAAATATGATCATATTAGCCATATGAAGGAAATAATGATGTGATCTCAAAAAACCTCTGGGAAATTATGCCTTAATTATCTGGATATTATATAGTAGATAACAAAAGAACACTACGAAAATTTTATTAAATATTTGCAACCGGTCTGATGAACAGTAACATACAAAACCCAATTGGTGAATATTTTCCCTTTGAACACTCACCTCTCTGTACGTTCTCCACTCTGCAGGTTGAAAAGCAGAGAGGGGACGATCTTGTCCATGTGCTGAGGGTCCCAGATGTTGGCCTGCAGCTCATCATTCACAGTCTTCCTCACCACACCCTGCAGGCCTTTGATACCTGCCATGCGGATCCTGGAGGCGACAGTCACAGACATCAGAATTCACTTGACTGGTAGCTGGATCTATAAATGGATTGTTATATTTAGGAAACCATATTTTTATCTTGTTTTTAGTCCGTATCCCTCAGCGTTTGAACAGTTAAATATAGCTTTGCAGAATCAAAGGGTAACAACCAGATGTCACTTTGTCTATTTTCAACAAATCACTGTTAAAAAGGAAAAAAGACTTCCTGAAGTGGTCTAAAAACAGCAGTTACTGAATAATTCTGCCTTTAGTGCAATCAAGCATCTGTCCACTCACTTGGTGCGGATGTCAGGGTCCTCGTAGCTAGAGTGGCACATCTCACTGAAGCGCGACACAAAAAAGTCATAACTGCGGTGGTACGACGGTGTATCCTCTTCTATGTTGGCAAACTTCACAAACTGAAAAGAGAAGAAGAGGCAGGAGGGGAAAAAAAGCAAAATACATCTTCATTTCAAACTGACAACATTTTACAGTAATAAATCTGCTCCTCAAAAGCCTAAATTTGATTAAACATTCTTTAATGAAATAACCCTAAATCCCCATGGTGAATATCTCCTAAATTAAAGTTGAACCACAGCACCATAACATCTCATTAAGAGTGAAAAGCACAGGGCAGAGGGGGGCTCTCCCACTGGGCCAGAAAATGTCAATGTGCTGACATTTTGCTTCACAACAGTCTCCACTTAATAAATTATGAACTGGATTTAAATTTTTTTTTAGAATCAAGACAGAAAAGATACTATCTGAAGCAAAAATTATATAATGAATAACACAGATGGTCATTAAAGTACATTAATTCAAAAATCCAGGCTGGATTATCTCAGTAATTAAAAATGCAAGGATAAAAAGGAGGCAGGTTTATGTAGAAAATAAACATGTGAAGAAGCCCCTTGTGACTCTTATTTCCTATGTACAAAATTAGGGTTTGGAGTGATTTTGTAATGAAATGAAGTACCCTTGAGCAAATTAAATGAAGTGAACCCATAACTGCGCTTGTGAAGCTGCTCAGCTGCTGCAGTAAATATCTGCCCATTATTACTGCCAGTAACACTGGGAAGGTTCAAGGCATCAATGTATCAACTCTGTGTCATACTCTTCATCTGATTGAAAGCTTAAGGAATAGGGTCTAAAACCATAGGCCATGGAGAGCTGAGATTATCAAAGTTTTGGTTGCAACCAAAGGCTACACCGGGAGAAACATTTCTAACAGAGCCATCCATAAAAGAAACGGCAAGTTGACAGAAACAGTAACTTCTGCAGTAGGTTTTAGGTCAGGACAATGCAGTACAAGAAAACCTGGCCAGGCTGGAGTCCTGTGGCGATAAGCTCGGTAATGTGCTCCTTTCACCTCTCCCTGACACTTTTTTTTGCTTCACATGAGCCATACAGTGCACTCCAAGAAGGAAAGTCGTATGTGGTAGCTGTTTGCACTGAAAAACACAGCATATGAACAGTTCTGTGTGTGAGGAAGCTCAGGGTTTTGTCTGCCCTGAGTGTATTTATGGACAGAACAATTACTGCAAAACTAATTCCAGTCAATATCTGCACAATGTTCAACAACAGGCATTCTGAATGCAAAAAAGCTTTAAATTAGCATAGTACTGCAAAATTCCTCTTCTATTTATTGTGGCAAATACACTAGGATGCATAAATAATTACACAGCACCAATGTGTGCATGTGTATATGAGTGGATCTGAGCATGTTCTTGCATTTGTCCTAAATATATACCCAAGAGTTTGTTCAAAGGGAGATTGATAGCATGAAGACTCCGAGCGAGAGGCTGGCATGTCTCGTCAATTTGTGTAGACGACTGCAGAGCTTTGCCAGTGTGGTGTGCAGCTAATCTGATTTCCCTTATGTGTCCTCTGCTGACCCGGCCGAGCAGCGCTGATAGCCGCTTCCCACATCAGAGGATACTCATCACTCCCACTCCCTCTGCCCATCACTCTCTGGCTGAGCTCTGATCTTCCTCAAACACTAATGCAGTATTTCTCTCAAGGTTAACATCTTTTACTTTGTGCCACCACTTCAGGAAAGCAAATGTGGCCAGTCAACTTTTTATTAGATAATACCCCTAAATCCACTGAAATGGGCAGAATGTGATGCGACAGAAAAGCATAGAAACTAAAGCACATTAGACACACATTAGTGACTAACAGTTTGAGATTGTGGGTATTTATTATCAAAATTTATATCAGAATCAGAATCAGCTTTATTGGCCAGGTATGTTGTACACATACGACGAATTTGACTCCGATTAAACTTTGCTCTAAGAGCTGCCTACGCTTTTTAATGTTTCTTGTGACCAAAAATGTATGGCTCACACACTGTCTGCGCTTGGCTTCTGCAGTAAACTGCATCTGAACATCCTTTGAAAAACTACCTTAAATGAAATCATGCAGATATCAAGTTATTATACTTTTTACTAGTTACTTATACTTTTTAATAAAGTTAGTCAGTGACTTTACTCTCTCTCTGAATGCAAAACTAACTTTCAACAATTATACAATTAAATACTTGATTTGCTTATTTTAATGTTTCATATATAAGGAGGAACAAAGCCACCAGTTTTATAATGTGCAGGGTCTCCTGTGTTTAGTTGTTTCCTAGCTACTATAAACTATAAACTATAAACTATAAACTATAAACAAACTATAAAACACCTGATGAACTCTATAAACTAGTAATAATATCCTGGAAACTCACAGAGTTGGTTCCTAGGATCTGCAGGTTGGGTTTGTCCGACTCTAGCAGCTTGCGCACCATCTTGAGGAAACTCTCCACAAACAGGTTGATGCTCTGACAGTGGCAGGCCATCAGAAGCTGGTCCAGGGCTTCCATGGCTATGCACACATACCTGAAGAGGAGAAGAAAGAGACAACGAAACTGTCTGGTTGACACCATTAACCACTGTAGGAAAATGTGTCTGGATAACAAAAAAATAAATGCATATAATCTAAATGTCTAACTGCACACAGCAGCAGAAATCAAAATGTGATAATCTCTGTCAGACAAACTCTTTAGACTCGCACACTGCACAGATTTCAGTCTGCCATGTGTAAATGTAATCTGTGCAGGTTGTTTGCATTGGCAAGAATCACTGCAGTGCATCCTAGTCAGGAGTCCTAAAAGACAACAACTTCTGTGGCCTATGAAGTGAATACAGAGTTTGTAGTCATATTTTTAAAGCGCAATCTTAATCTTTTCGATGGACTGCCTGCATTACTTTTCCTGTAACTTCATAGCAAGATAACCTCAAATTCTTGCCAGGATGTTAATGTAATTGTTTTAATTGTGCTGAATTTAAAAATCAGTTAGGTGAATGTGTGGCAGAGAAATAATAAATAACACACAAAATGTGCAGCCAGTACTTTGTCTGGGCAGACAGCTGAAATAGTTTTCAAAAGACTATTTTGAATGGCAATGGGCTGGTGATGCTCACCCGTATCTGTGTCGGGCCACATCCCTTGACAATCTCTCAGACAGGTAGGCTCCGATACGGTCGAGCTTCTCTGGAGCTGACAGGGCGTAGAATGTCAGCTTCTCCATGTTGGCCTTCACCAGCCCATCCTACGAGGGTGACCGAGGGTGAAACAAGATAGAGAAAATAAGATTTTTAAGTTTTCCTCAACCACGCCATAAACACTTCTGGGTTATTGCAAACATTTGTGCACTTCTCCTCAAAACCCAAATTGTAAGATTATAACTAGATCACTAAGTTTCACCTCCTACTTTCCCCCTGACCTACTTCACTGCTCTTCTGTCTGGTCAGGGGGTATGAGAGAGCTAAAAACATCTATAGTCCTCTGAGATCCTGTTTAGACAAAATTCAGACAAAACTTGTAGGAAATTAAGTAGCACTCCCAAAAAGGAACAGAAAGTCGGGTAAACGCTGTTTTCTTTCAGAAAGAAATAGTATGGTTTTGATAAGACTAGAATGTGATTGAGGTCTTTGGAGTTATACATTCCCAAGTTCCCTGTGGGCATGGGCAGAATATCATTCATCATTTACAAAAGACCCCAACAAGAAAATCCCACAAAGTTTTTCCATTTGTGAAATGTCAGAGACAAACCGCTCCATCATACCGTCTTGCTCTTACGTCACGCAAATTAACAATAACTTACCCATAACGATAACAGGCTTTTCCCTGATCTAAGAGCTGATTGATTTAGATGCCGAAACTTCTCATTTTTTTGTTTAAATTGAGATTTGGATTTTAGTCATCGGATATTGCTCTATGAATTCTGTTAATAATAAATGTTTTGTGGTCGATGGTGAAATTACACAGTTCTCATAGAATGTGTATAATCTATGATGGTTCTAGTCAACAATATGAATATTACTTATTTAATTCAATAAAGTACTATGAAGAGACACAAAGCTTTTGGTAAAATAAAATAATCTGTTCCAATTTTAAGCCCCGACAGTCTAAACATCTGACAGATCAGAAATCATATGGATCAGTCCCCCAAACCCTGCCTGTCTTATTGAGAGTGACCTTGGTTCATTATAAGCTAATGTGAAACCTGCTGCCAGAAATTTGGGAGTTATATTTGATTCAGATCTGAGGTTTGCACCACTGAAAATTTGTCCAGTCCTGCTTTCATCAAATAAAAACCATCTCTAAAATAAATTAAATGCTTTCACGCTCTGACCTGGAAAAACGAATTCATGCACTAATTTTCTCGAGACTCGACAACTGTAACTCCCTCCTTTCTGACATAAACCAGTACTCTCTCGCCTCCAACTAGTTCAGAACGCAGCAGCTCGGCTTCTTACTGGTTTTAACAGACAACATTTAGAATTGATTTTAAGATTTTACTGATCACTTCTAAAGGCACGCCTGGGTCTGGCCCCAAGCTACTGTATATAGCAGAAATGCTGACCCCACATGAGCCAGTTCACAGTCTTAGATCCTCAGTTGGGGCCTTTCTGGCCGTTCCAAAGGCGAGACTAAAGGTGGCCATGCTTTTACCATCAAGGCCCCTTGACTCTGGAACGACCTGCCTGAGGAGATAAGGCTAGCAGAATCAGTAACTTCTTTTAAAATCACTTCTTAAAACCCATTTTTATAGACTTGCTTTCATGTGATGTCGTCTTTATATCGGCTTTTATCGCTTGTATTGGTTTTAATTCTTTTTATATTTACTTTTATAGATTTTCTTTTATATATACTACTACATGTATAATTAAAACTAGTGTCCTGGTTTTCTGCTTTCCTCTCCCCATATATTGTAATGATTGATCCATGTTTAGAATTTCTTTAGCTTGAGGAGGACATGCCCACCAGTCAAATCTGCAGATTTATATACAGCCGCAAACTGATATGGTGACTGCCTTAAATGAGAATTCTAGCCCATCTAACATTTCATGTAAATTAAATAAGTAGTGTGGAGATTAAACCATAAAGCCGGTCATGTGACTGCATCATCATCTGAACATCACAGGATCAGGATCTGAGGGTTTCTGTGACTTCCTGTACAAACTGAAACTGTCCATCTTGACAGCAGCTTTTTGTCACTGCATCCTGCTGCTGCCACCTGCTCTCATCCATTTTCCAGGCGAGGTGCAGTTAATCTCGAACCATCATTTTCACAGCAGATATTTTGACATGTTATAGCAGAAAACACACAGGTGTAATTAACAACATTAACGATGGCTGCCTTAGTCAATTCCAGATTTTCCAGTTCCACGGCCTTGCTATTGTGCACTCCCACTCATTAGCATGGCTTCCTGGCACAACTAAATGAAAAGGGGGGGCTCGTAAGTCAAAATGTCTGCGATGAAAAGGGGCCTATTCCGGTCATTCAGCAATTATAGAGGGCGACAGCTCTGCTTCTGTCTGCTTCTCTAAAACATCCTGTGGCTGGAATCCATTATCGATCACACAGCCAGAATATATTGCAGCTGGCTATAAAAAAACACCCTCTAGTTAACAGAGTAAATCATGGAACGTCTGAGAGACTCTTTGTAGTCTCTTCCCTGCTGATAAACGTCAATCACATCCAAACCAAATTAAACTAGTAATGTTCACTATTGTGGCACTTTGTGTGTGACCCACGCAGATTGAAATGCAGTAAATGTGTGGACACACCCACATGCTCACACAGAGTGACACAATTTTGAGTAAATGTGATCAGATGGCTTCATTATTCCCAAGCTGCTGGGGCAGCATTACTTACAGCCTTAGCCACAGCAGCTTAGAGCCAAACTTAGAAACCATTTTTGGGATTACAATGAGCAGGTGCACACGCACACACACACACACATACACACACACACACACACACACACAACAGGGAAATGAGGTCTGTGTGTACTAGAATGTCCCGTGTAGTGCAGATTTGGCCACAGATCTGACAGGTGAAGTGGGTTACTGCAGTAGCACAGAGGCACAAAGTTTCCTATGCAACAAATCACCCAAATATGAGTTTGAGTCATCCTCATGAGATCTCAGTTAATCGTATAAAACGATAGCAAAGATCTGTGGTTTGACACAAACAGCTTTGAAGACGATAGTTAGGTATGGAGGCAGTGCAACGTTTTCTTATCACTTCTACATCACTCTTCCTAAGTCTAAGACATTATCATGACACTGTGTTTATAGTTACATGCCAAGGGACTACAGATGGAAAGCTTCCAGCTAAATCTGGTACAGGTCATTATTTCTCATAATCTCTATGCACATTTTTGAGAAATGGGTTCTGTTGTGTACTGTAACTGTCTAAATTAAACTGAATAACATAGAAAGCTGAACTAATCTTTACAAAGACAGTGTAGCTTGTTCAGATAATGATGGATGATGGCCCTACCAAGAACTGAACAAATGCATAAGATAGAGCCACACAATTTCTATACACAATCATACAGAAGATATTGGAGTAGTTGTCAACTACAGACAAGAATCAAAAGTTGTTATGGTTCAGAAAAGAATTTCTAAAGAAACTGAACGTGTCACTTGAGCTTCTCACCTCTGGGTCTTCTGGGAAGATGTTGTCTACCAGTCTCTTGTACCGAGGCCTGAGTGCCCCGCAACAACCACAAACCCCTGAGGAAGACGAGATGGGGAGGGAGGAGGGAGAAAAAGAGATACAGATGGTAAATTAGACTCATGCAGTATGACTCACAGAAACGCAATAAAAACAAAGAAAGAAAAACAACATGTAAACATGTTTTCTTATCTCCTTGTTGCACTATTTGTCTGTTCTGTGCAAGTGAAAGAAAACAGTGCCTAGGTACCAAAGGCCTTACATCAGCCACTTGCTCCAAAGGTAAGGCTAGAGACACTACATACTGTAGGTAGGGTTAAGATCACTCTATATTGAACACTCATTACTCAGACATTAATCAGTCAACAAAGTTTCACCACTGAGGTAGCGGTGGAATATTAAGAGATGAAAAGTAAGTCATAGAAAAAAAAAGATGAACAAAAATCATTTAAGATGTGCAGCTGTAACAACTGCCAAACTGACTTGCAAAGAAAACGCAGCTACAGCTAATAAAATAATAATGGGCAAGCTAACAAGCAAGTATTTACAATAGGCTTGTTGGTATTATTTTTAGGGCCGTATTTAAGTGGCACACAAAATAAACGTACACATCATTACTTTTATTACTGTCGGTGCAGGCTGTAGGCTGTGACATGTTAAAATGATCAGCTGAAGTGTTGAGAAGCCTGGAATGTTCTAAGGATCTGCTGAATATGGAAAGACAAGACAGGCTGGAAGAGCTCCATCAAAAGAAAACAACACAGCAAGCACAACTGTATGCAAGAAGAGCAAAGATGCCAAATGTTTAATTAAAATCAACAATGTCAGCACTGGCGTGATCCCATCATTCAAATATTTAGAAACATGATGATGTGTTCATCTTCATCTTTATGGAGAGTCTAGGAAACAGAAGCTCGGCTAAGTGAAGGTAATTCTGTGCAAAGATATGTGAGGAAAGCCAGATATGGAAATAATGTGGACACAAGACAATTACAGTCACAACTATGCTGCTCAGAAGACAATAGACACGCACACAAACCCACACACACAGTTTCTCTGTCTGGCAGCCTTGAAGAGATAGCTGCAACATACTGAACAGTGATTTTTCTAACTTTGCATTGAGGAGAAAGGCAGCAAAGAGAGAGAGAGCTGGATTCTCATTGGCTGAGGGAATTCAGCAGTGGTGAGTCATAAGGGGACCCCAGGAGAACGAAGAAACGAAAAGAAGGGATAACCTCCAAAAAAACATTTCAACCCTTCGTGCAGCTCTGCATAACGATTGTTATCTTCCTCCTTACCTCGAACAAGGATGTGTGAGTTTAGGTGTCACAAAAGCCAATGAAAAAAGGAGGTCAGCAATGCAGCCCCGTTTAATGATGGATTTTATAGCCTGTTAAACAAGTTAAACAAACGCAAAATAATCTGCAAAGAAACAGCAATCCTTTCCTTTCTCTCCCCTGTTGTTTTCCTTCCTTCTATTCTCCCAGAAGGAAAACTGTTTTATTTTTCGTTATTTTAGTTTGCTGTTGCACAGATTGAAGCCTTTTCTGCTGATGTGGCACAAAATCCCCATACTGAGAGCATACTAACCAGAGATTACCGCTGCCCCAAATCACCACCCCCTACCCCACGCACAGTGTGCTGGATCCAAAATACAGCAGTTTCTCCCTTGACTCATGATACATTTCCTCTCTTTAATGCACCACCAGAAATGTATACGAGCTCTTGTGCCAACCAACACCAACAACAAGCCTGGTGCCTTGTGATCAGCACTACGAGACAGCCAGCCGCCTACAGGGACTAGATTGCCCAAACCAGCTGTCAGCTGGTGCTACACGTCCTACAAAATCACAAAGATTATTTGCTCAATATGAAATGGACCAACTGTGCACATTTCACACAGATGATGGAGGCAATCAGCTGCCACGTCTGACTCAACAGTGCAAATGGACAACTATTTCACAAGACACACAAAAAATAAATCTTTTTGTACAATACAGTGGATTTCCCAGTGATGCACAGCCATAATAAAAAATACAGGCCACTTTAAATAAAGTAAGGATGAGGATTTTTTATTATGGCTGTACATCACTGGGAAATCCACTGTATTGTACAAACACAGGCAATATTTCCAGACCCTTGCAGTACAAAGACCACGCACAAAAAAATGTAATATGGTTGCAACAAGCAGTTATTTTCATTATTGACGGATCTGCCATCAATTGTCTGGAATAATCGATAAAACGTAAAGTCTATAAAATGTCAGGAAATAGTGAAAAATGCTCATCACAACTTCCTAGAGTTCAAGGTGTTGTCCGACCAACAGTCCAAGTCTTACAGATTTTTAGCTGACTATCACATACAAATAAATACAATTAAATACAAACCTTTTGTGCATTTTTGCTCAAAATAAAAATCGGTTGAAGCGGATGGTTTCAGCTCTATTATATTGTTAATATAGGAAAAATACATTTCAAATCTGTAAAGAGGAATACAATAGCAACAATGAGAACGTTGTCAAAAGTTCTATGCCATACGGAATTACCAGTATTTCAAACAATGGACAATGTGACCTTCAAACAGTATTGGTTAGTTACTGTTTGCATCCATCTTTTACACCAAAGCAATGAAGGCAATAAATGTTAAATTATTTCCTCTCATTCACACACCAATGCCAGCAAAGTGCTGGCCTGACCCTCACGAGCCATTTGGGATTCAATGTCTTGCCCAAGAACACCTCGACATGTGGACAGGAGGAGCTAAGGATCGCGCCACCAACCCTGCGATTACTGGATGACCCACTTTACCTCCTGAGCCCCAATACTGCTCCCTCTTCTGGGCTATGTTCCTACATCCACTAGCCTTCTGGTATGTTATCAGTGACCCACACCTGGGAGGAGGGCAGTCAGCACAGTCAGGATGTACTTGAAAAGCCTTTAAATAGAGTAAAAGGGTATCTTTAGTGTCCTCACCACTTAAGGCCACTCTGATTCAAGGCCTCAGTCTTCTCTGCTGGAGCTCAGGCTTATCTCGCTGTGATTCTATTCATGGTGCTTCTCCTCTCTCCTCCATCACTTCAAACACTAATGAGGCCTCTGCACCCCTCCCTTCCTCCCATCCTTTGTCCCTTCCTCCTTCGCCCACCCATCCTCCCTTTACCACTGTACCTTCTCTCATCCTTGCTGTCCTGGCCCGGGGCCTGAGTGTAGGAGTCGCTGATGAATTAATGAAAATGCAGAAGGTCCCAAGTGTAGAGAGGAAAGGGTTGAGGGTATGATAAAGAGTGACAGGCAGCCAAAAAGAAAAAGCGACAGGGACCGATGTGTGATGGGGGAGGTGGACTGTGATGCACTGAATGAGTCACAGATTAGTGCTATATATTGCATCTTCTCTGTCCACTACAAATCTGTCCTGTCCTCTCTGTCCGCAGTCGAGGGATTTTTGGAAAGAGTAGATACCATAGAAAACATTTTGGTTTTGTTTGATTTTTTTCAGGGAAAACTTCACAATCATTTTTAATACCTCAGGTGCAGCAATTTGTTATTCCACACTCCTGTGGTACACTTCAAGCATCTGCATTTTCCATTATAATTGGCTTCTAAGCAAGTTATATTCATAGATAATGTGCCATTTCATAGTGTGACCTTAAAGTTGCTGCCATTGTTTACAGTTACATGCAGTGTTTATATACACATTGACTACAAAACTGGGACAAAAGTAATTTAATCTTAAAGCAGAAAAGAAGTTTCTGCATTTTCTGATGCTGGGTGAAAAAGAGTTGATAGGTGTTAATGCTATAGAACTGCAACTAAGGACTATTTTCATCAACAAGAGGGGGTCTTCAAATTATATCCAAACAACAGTCAAAAGACATTCAGTTTAAATTACATGAAGAAGGAGAAAAGCAGCTATTTCAAGAAGCTGGAACTCGTGATAAGTTTTAAATTTGTTCTCGATAAGAGAATCAATTATTTGAGCACCAAAATGGTTGCAGATTGATTCATTTATTGTTTCAGCTCTAAAATGCAACTGCCATCATCTAAAACATCAACATATTCTGCTTCCAATGTGCTTAGGAAGTCAATATGTGCTGCAATACCATGTTTCTGTTGGAAATGACTCCAGCTGCCTCACAGAGAATACTCCATAATGTGTTGAGTTTGGGTAAAAATAAATAAAGAGTTGTTTGCGATTCTGGTGTTGGTAATGGTGGGTTAGTGTGGAGAAAAAAAAAAGAAAAAGCTACAATGTGGGTGGACAAGAAATTGGATGACAGCGGTGGAAAGTACACATGGGGGTCTCACGACATCCACCCACTCTGCATAGCAAACTGGCAACCCATTTAGGGGCTGGACACAAAGCTCCTCTGTGGCTCCATACATACTCACACATAAACCCACACACAGACATGCTGACACACACACACACACACACACACTGAGGAACAATAAATTACTGGTTGTTGGTAGACAGAACAAGACAATAAAGAGAAGGCGGACATCTCTGCAGCCTGGAACTCTGACCTGTGTGATGTCTCTTACTTGTTTCACTGATAGGAATTAGAGCCAGACCGATAGGATAGTGGATTTTTGGGCGATATTATGGAGTAAAAAATGGCCGATGTTGATACATCAGCCGATATTCTACAGAATATATACATCAACACGTTTTGCAATGATTTTAGTGCAACAAACTTCATTAGGCTATACAAAATGAGACAACAGTGCACAGCAAACTTCAATTGACTTAAATAACTGAATACAAACTCAAGTAGAACAAACTATATATAACTTAATAAACATTAAATGCTGCCTATAAACTTGTAAATAAAACAAGGCAACTGTATAGGGAAGTCCAACAGGGGCAGGTTTATGCTGGAAGCACAGCTTTTCCGCATTGTAAACATCTTTATCTAAATTCTCTGCACATGAGATAACTAACATTTAAGTGTAACAGTAAAATCTGACAATATTAAAATAGCTATATTAATATTAAATCATGCCAATCATGTTTTTCTGCATTATATGTTCTGTAAAACAAGTGTCGGATAACAAGTGTAGGGGTAAGCGCATATCGGAAAAACAAATACTCCAATATATCTGTGATAGGAACATATTTGCCGATAAAAATCACCAAACCGATAAATCGGTCTGGTTCTAATGGGAGTGGATGCTAAGTTACACATCTATGCAGAATTAATGCATGTGTCCATATTGTGCAGCCATGAGAGGGGTCTCCTCTCCTCAAATCACCACAGCAAGGAGCCAGCCAATCACAATGCTATTTTTATCCCCGTAACAATGGGCTGGTACATTAAAAGATTACACTCTCCATTTCCCCCTGGACGCCAGCTTAACGTTTCCACTTTAGGGTGAGAGAGAAGAGAAAAAAAACTGCATGATGAAGTGAGAAAAATAGCGACAAAAAAATAAATACATAGCACTGAAAAACATGTTTATGCAGGAATTTATTTTTTTTTAAAAAATTTTTTAAATCCTCCACACACTTACACAAACACAGTCAAGTGTTAGCAGTACTGCTCTGCGGGCTGCACATATCAGCACTGGACGATAGCACACCACAAACCAAAAGGTCTGAGACAAAAGGAATTTTATCTAAAGGAATGCAATAGTCATACTAGTAATACATACACATGCACACACATAAGGTGTGACAAGTAGCCCAGCGCATCTTACAGTGTCATATCTGCACCTACTTGTCCCAAAGCTACTCTGTTGTACCCAAAGTCACGTGGCTAACAAGAGAGTAAATATAGTCCTGGGGCTCTGCAAGGAGAATATTAAACACACTTTGGATCTGTGTGTGTTTAATGTGTGTATTTGTGTGGTTGTGTCGGCAAGAGAGAGTCAATACACATTTAGACCTCACCTTCACCTGGGGTCATGCGAAGAACTGGATTTATAGGCCCCACTCACAAGCAAATACAAACACAGTCTACACTCTGTGGCCATCTACATACGTACATGCTGTATATACATATACCTGTGCAAAACACACTGCACTTCTCATGATGGTTACAAAGCATGTTGCCCTTCAGGGGTGTTATTACATAAGGGGTAGGGGGGAAGAGACCGACCCAAGTCCTGCTATTTTTACGTCAGCAAACAAAAGGAGGACAAATATCTTTAAAACACGCAGCGAAACACAAGCACACACACACACAGCAAAAACTACAAACACGCAGAGAGAACAAGACAAAAGGCGAGGAGAGTATAAGCAAATAATAAATAATGAGCGAGGCTGATTCAACAGCCAGCCAATATGCACATAAGATGTCCATAAGATGCCACTCAATGAGCTGAGGAGAGGAGGGGCATATCGTGGAGAAGAGGCTGATAACATTGGGGAAAGCGTGACAAAGAGTAAGAAACTGGGATTTTTGTCACTGCAGGGTACGACAGCTCTTCAAATTGGTTGTGTGTATATTTATATATCAATGAATAACACAGCATCAATCTATCCTCCTCTTCTTTCTGTCATGATGAGCCCTACCTATTGAGAATGTATCTTTGATGCACATACACACACACTTTGCAGAGGTATAGTATGCAGTATAATATACTTTTTTTTCCCCCAGCCATCAATCGTTGTACACCAAGTCAGACTCAAAGCACACTTTCGATCCAGTGTGGGTGGCTGTGGACATGGCTGGTATAATGCGATCAACATACTGATGTACAGACCCAGCTGCCAACAAATTCTCGTGACACAAGGCCAATCCGACACACTATGAATCACAGTCAGACAGGCACTGAAACTGGGCTATGAGGGACTCAAGCCCAGAGTACTATTTCCATAGAGCGGCTCACCAGTGCACTACACAGTGAAGCCTCGCTGAGCGTCATCTTCCACTGTGCAGTGTCTGTGTTGATAATTCATTAGCCTACAAATCAAAGTCTTTTCCCATCAATAGTCTGCAAACTCAAAGCAATGCTGACTACATTTCTAATTAGCGCTAATCAATGAACCATATATCAAGATGTCCCAGTGACACCAGAGCTACTATAAACAATGACACAGAGAGCACATACTACTTTTCCAGTTTTCAAGGAAGCACGAATGTATCATGTAATGTCTAAAATATTAAAGAATCACAAAAACAAGAAAATTAAACACCTATTCAGTAAGCTTCACATGATCTCAGAGTCTATCATGCAGATAACAGTTAGCAGAATGTTACAGGGAAGTGCAGAATGTTACCACGTCAAATACAATAGAAGGAAACAATGCGAGTATAAAGTGTAACACAGAATAAGAGCCTATCACCAAAAACAAACATCTTCAAAGCGAGCTGTCTCCTTGTTAGTTAATGCTGTCATTTAATAGAGCAGTATCCTCATAAGAGTCCAAGTTCCCATAATGCGCTTTTAGGAGACATTACATCGTAGTGACAGCTGCAGTCTCCCACATGAAAGCTAAGAGAAAACGTGTTTGTGGAATGCAGGAAAGCTGGCCGAATGCTGGATGCTTCACATAACTCACATGCTTACACAGCCTAGAACACACACACACAAATACACAATGGAAGATTGATTGTTATTCTTACCGTACATCGATCGTGATGTTGGGTGTCTCACTTACAGACGCTTATGTTCCCTTAATGCAGCTTCAGTAGCTCATGCAGACACACTGCTGTGCCAAAAGGCACTGGATATGCACACTAACACACACGCTCTGGGATAAATGTGTGCTTGGAGCTAAAATGCGCACCGTGATTGGTGCAGAGCCTGCAATGAATTACACGCACACTCTCCCTGCCATGCAGACACACACGCACACAGTACATACGCGCACAAAAGGGGGCTGAGAGAAGCGTGCCGTGATGACCTTGGATTTTCCCGCTTGTCTCCTGCAACAGCGCTCCTTCTGAGGGGGGGGGTAGTGCAGATTTCACATGCAGGGGCACATATACAAACACACCCACCACACTTCTAGTCAATTCTTCTTCATATCAGAGAAAGAAACAGGGGGGAGGGGGTACTGAGAGAGAAATGTACACCACGGGGATAGAAAGGGAGAAGACCTCCAACCCATGCAATCTCCTTTACTCCCTCTCTCCACCCCCTGCCAGTATCCCTCTTTCCCTCCTCTCTCCATCATTAATCTTCCCATGCCTCCTGCATTACTTACTTTGAGATTTTCCTTCTATGCAACTTTCAACCATATTTCCTTCCATTTTCTTGCCAAATACCAAACTGTCTGTCTTTTTCTGCTTTGCTTCATTTTGTCAGGGTTGGAAATAAACTTTTTGCTCTAACATCCACAATGGCTGCCTGATGGATACCTCAAATATAACAGCCAATCTATTTTTAAACGGGTCCCTTTTTTAATGTAAAAAAACTGCAGAAAATGTGTGATTATATAACCATGTTTACTTGTATTTGCATTTTTAAGAAGCTGTAGAGATGCAAAACTGTGAAATATCCTTTTCAAGATGTCAGTGTTTACTCATTCTCCTCCAGGCTTCATTTTCCAAAACCATAGTGGCAGAGCTTCTCACCGTCACGTGAATGCAAAACCCATCTACACTACAACACAGTCACAGCTGTGACAAACATAAAACCAAATATAATGTTCAAATAATTGTCTCTAATGTACAAGTTTGCAGTGAAAGCATTAACCTAATGATGCTGCAGTGTCCTTGTAAAAGCGCCAACAAGTGCTTGAAATAAAATGTATGCCTACTCAACCTTTTTGGTTCACATTTTTTAATTTTTCCCCAAACATGGGTTTCTAGAAAGAATTGCATGATTTTTCCAGACTGACTGTCAGCATTTAAAAAGAGGTTTTGGAAACGTTTAAAATAGAAACAGCTTTTACAGTGTCAGAAAGCTAAGACCCATTATAAAGATTGGCTTTGCAATTACCAAAAGTGCTCAGCTGTCACTGATTGAACAGGGAAAGAGCGGGCTACATCTTCAATGAATTAAAGAATTGTTTTTTGAATGTGAATTGAAACTAATTAAATACAGACTCAGACATAGCTGTTCTTCTTTGTGACACTAAACTCCTTCAGGAGAAAATCATCTCTACACTGTGACATTCCTTTCTTCTTTACTTGCATTAAATAACAGAGGTGTTGTGTGATATCACTTCGCTTGAATAATCATCATCATAATCATTTACCATCAAGCTTTGTTTTCATTTGCTCAAAATTCTGATTGCTGGCATGCTCAACAGTATTCCCAGTGGAGCTAAAGGCATCTCTTTCAGATGGAAGAACAAACCGTCTTCTTGTCTAACAGAGCATTTACTAATGTTGATTGTAGGAATCAGTCAACATTAAGGTAGAAAGTAATAAAATAAGGCCCAGACTGGAAATGAATGGCATTTCCATTTAATCAGTCGAGCTGTGCCAAGTACCAATCACAACCAAATTAAATGTTTTGATGTTGGCCTACTCAAGTGCTCACCCTCTACAGATAAGCTGAATCAATTTTACGGGACAGGAGGCAGCTCAGAGCAAGTCAAACCCCAAAATGGTCATTTCCATTTGCGACATGACATATTTTTTGTCGGGCATCGTGGAGCCATAGGGAAGAAAGCAACTTTTCAATGAAATACTTCTCTGTACATGCGACTTAGGAACAGAGAAGGAGCAAGAGAAAGAACAGAGGAGATGGTGTTGTCGCTTACCCTTGCCAACGCGATGGTCCAGAAGGGTACGACAGTCCAGTGCCAGCCTCTGAGAGGCCGGGACATCAGGAGCAGGCAAGGGCATGGCAGGCAAACAAACAAAACAGCCCACAGACACACACACAAGCACTACAAGCAGCAGAGGTAAAGATTTTTTTTTTTTTAGCTTTTGGAAAGTGAGCTTACCAATACTCACAAAAAAAAAAAAATTCACAATTCCCTACCAGGTAAGATAAATACAAAATATTTACTCACTCACATGCACCCACAACTGCAGTTTGGCTGCGACAAACACTAGACACATGCGCACGCAAACATACCTTTCCTCAGTCAAGCCTGAACAGAAAAACTCCAACTTCTGTGTAAAGTTTCCCACTCAAGCAAACTCACATATTTACACAGAGCGCCTGCTGAACGCCAACTCGTACGTCCCTGTCTTGAGGCTTCGGAGTAATTAATATTAGTACATAGGCAGATTGACCGTATTAACGAAGAGATTAGCGATTAGTCCTTCAACAGCAGCTCTGCTCTCTGTGTGCGCCTTTCTCATTAATAAACATCTCACTGACACAATGACCCTCACTATCCACAACAGAGAGAGGAGGATGGAGAGAGGCAGGGAGAGAGGGGCACTGTGGGACTACCATTCAGTCAGTGGGTTTGAGGTTCAAGGAATGTGGCCGTCAGGGGATGCCAACACAAGCAAAGTGTCTGGTGAGTGATAACAGTGCAAATCCACACATACATACATACATGCAACACCGATGCAATGATTCTCTCACAAAACATTTTCCGAACTAGCAGTGAGTTATTGTAGATTTGGGTTAGGCAGGCAGCTCATTTAGCTAGTTTTAATTTCCTCAGCAGTCCACTTCTCCGGCATTGTCCTACATTGAACTTTTGAGGGGCCCTAATTATGTCTTCAGGCATTGAATAGTTTAGCAGAATAGTTTGGTGTTCCCCACCTGTCATGTTGGATGTTAGTCACAAGGCGACGTTGCGCGTCCAGGTTCACAGTGGCAGGGAGATGGGCGGCACGTCAGCCCCGAACTGTGTCTCCTCCTCCGCTTCGAAAAATCAGGAAACCCGCTGGATTGTCTTTGGCCTGTGGAAGTTAGTATGCCCACATTAGCCGATGTGTGTGAATCTATCAAAACACGGGGGGGGGGGCAGGGCCAGGTGTTAACGTTTACCCGACCGGTGACAAGCAAATAGTGTAATGTAACATATTGTATAAATTCTAAATCAAGACAGTTGCAAGGAAATTAATTTAACGTTAATGTTAACACTGCTAGCAGCCACAGCGTTTCGCCTAACTGTCTTCTCATGGTAGCTTAAGTGTTTCGATACTTTTTCTTGGATTTCCATCAGGTGTAGACATAAACCTACTTACGGTTACCAAATCTGACCAGGCTAACTCTTATTATTCAAAGCTAGCGTGTGTCCATGCTAACAGCAGAGCATATTCAAAGCTAGCATGTGTCCATGCTAACAGCAGAGCACACTAACGCTGGCTAACTGCTTGACATGCTGAAAGAACAACGTTAATTAGTGGCATTACTTACCACGACGTGATCACAATTAAAATCCTCAAAATGCGCGGCACAGTTAACGTCACTAAAGTTCAGCTATGTCAGGACGCCACACATTTAGTTAAACCTGCGTTACTGCTCCTCCGGCTAGCAGCTGTTACCGGCTAGCTGTAACTATGTGACAGCCCAGCAACACTGGACAGTAGCTTTACTAATGTTTGAACACATCCAGTCCAGTGTCGGGTCGGTCCCTACGTCGTTTACTGCATAAATGTTGAAAAGATGACCATAGAAATACTTGGCCAGATGTTTGACCAAAATAAAAGCTTTACTATTACAGCATTGTGCGTATTGTGATAATGTAATTTAAAAAACATGTACTGTGTGTTGAAAGTGTTACTGTTGCCTCATTTATAGCTGAGCTGTGAATATTATTATTGGTGTGTCAGATAAGCAACAACCGCGGTTGTAAAAGTCAACAAAACATTGATAGTGACATGTAAATGTTTGTGATATACATTAAATTCACTGTGTAGCTCCTCTTGCCTTTTGGGGAAAGGACAACATGCTTTCAATCAGTGATTACTGATTCTAACCTATGTAACGTTTGCAATTCCCTTTTCATTTATATTTTCCCTCATCATGCTATATCCTAATTTGTGCAGAACTGTCACAGAGTTAGCCATCCAGACTTTTGAATTGCTGCCCACATTTCCGATTTGTTCAGCAATTTGTGGAGGAGAGACCCGCTGCGTTTGCAACGAGTCCTTCTACCAGTTGGCGGCAGCAGTGAGTCAGGAGACTCTGATAGGAGGTTGTTTGTTACTTTCCTGGGAACCAGACAAATCTGTGAGCTCTATTTGTTCTGGCAGATCATTTACATTTGCGAATTGCTCTAGCATGTCAGGCTAACATGTTACATGTTGCATCTGCACATTATCTGAGATTATTGTCATGTCTAAAGACAGTTACATTGCAATAAAATTACCTAAACCTAAGAAATTTTCAGGACAATATACCATAATTGATATCATAATATCTGCTACCTTTTATGAAGTACGGCCTTCAGCCTCAATACAAATTCAGTTCTGGGTTTTTGCCCATAACAGACTCATCATAACTCCCCCAACAAGTGGACACAGGTTCACAGGCACTCTAAATAGAGTCACTAAATAAAATTACAGATTGAATGTGAATAATATATAATAGTGCTCATAATGAATGCTGTGTTCGAGCAGAATGATCTCTTATTTACTTACTCCCTCTCATTGATTCTAGTTGTGACATCTCATATTGTATTCAAAGGCACTTTATTGCATGCTTGCCAAGTGTCCGAGTAATATGCTGATGTGGTAGCCGTTATAGTAGTAAGTAATTGCCTTAGACCTGGTGGCTATTTTTAGAGGTAATCAGCAAGAAAGGTCTGAGCTACACAGTCATGGTGGGACAGATGGATCTCATTAGATGAGCCTTATGGGCTTTGTGCTTTGCCTGGACACACTTAGCAAAGCAGGTCTCAAAAACTTTAACCAGCTTACTATCACAGAGATCAAAGTAAGTGCTCATCAGCCCTTGTAATCAACCCATAACATATCCAGCCTGATATAGCAAGAACACCCACAAGACAAAAGACACAAAACAGCAGTATATACATATATGTGTTTTGAAAAGACCCTATGGAGAAAACAATTCAATCATCTACAGCGTCCAGCCTGGACAAGAGATTA
Source organism: Gadopsis marmoratus (assembly GCA_036023855.1). Taxonomy (NCBI): domain Eukaryota; kingdom Metazoa; phylum Chordata; class Actinopteri; order Centrarchiformes; family Percichthyidae; genus Gadopsis; species Gadopsis marmoratus. The sequence goes on along the minus strand of JAVQJF010008653.1, from coordinate 15,836 downwards.
GATTGAGTGTATAGATATTATTACAGAGAAATAACAGCAAAGCATGTTTAGAGAGCCTAGCTGGTGCGCCTGTTTGTATCACTGGAACATAGAGTCTGTGTGAGAATCCTGACATAGCTTTCTCTTCTCAAAAAGCAGGCATAATACTTTTTAAATGCCTAAATGTTTGCCCAATTGCAATGTTTTGAAACCCATTGAGAAGCAGCCAGGCAGTGTGATGAAATTGGGTTATGCCTTATTAAAAAGGTCTCGGTTGAAAAACATAGAACCTATATTTGGGACAAAATTAACAATTTTGGCAGTCTTCATCAGATTAACATGCCACCCGTGTTGTAATACCGGTTTTCCAAAACTCACACAGGAGAATAAAATCATATGAAACACAGTAAAACATGTACAAATGTATTTGTTTTTCAGCAAGAAATCAATTAATATTTTCTTCTTCAGAAATGTTGGGCAGATAGATGCTTAACAACCTGTTACACCTTCCTGGAAACACCTGCATTTAAATTCTTAGTAAAGGCAGTTTCATTGGTGTCTATTTGCTCTTAAATCACCTCAGGGTGCTGTTACCAGGTGGGAGATGAGTCTGCATCCTTGCTTTCACAGTCTGTTTGGTGTTGTAGGCTCATAGGTAATGTATTTAACTGTTTACAGCTATGTTTCTAATTGCAACCAAGAGGCAATATAGAGGCGGCAACTCTGCTTTCAATTTCTATGATGGCTCCCGAATGGGAGTAGAGTAAATGAAAAAGAAAATGTAGAGTGTATTAATGAGAGAGCATTTGAAAAAGCACTGATCGTAATGCTGTTTAATTTAAGTGTCAACCCTGCTTTTAAAAGATTTGGTTGACTTGGTCAAAGGTTGAGAGTATTGCATTCATCTTGGTGTTGTCTTGGTGCCAATGATCTCAGCTTTGCAGGCCAGCGAGAGTGTCTGCTGACTAACTAATCCTCTTTGCACTCCTCACTCCTGCAGCTCTGCTTCATGGCAGTTGTTGACTTCATTTCAAAACAGTCCAGGTGGTGACCTACAATCCTGCCAGAACGACTCCACACACTTTGGCTGGACCTTTATCCCCCTCTCCTCATCAGTTTTGGTCACTTCATCACAGTGGGGACTACTTCAAGATTCATTTCCCCTTTCATGGATTATGCCTTAATTTTCAGATCTGCATACATATCCTGTGCGATGGAAAAAGTGGATTATGACAGGCTGGCCAAATATATCCTATGGCAAATGCTGGACATGAGGAGTGGATACACAACATGTAAAACAACACAGGTCAGTGTTGGAACTGCACACAACTCTTGAAGGCCACAACCCGAAACGTGTCGGTCAGATAATAAAGTTGTTCTTTATACTACTACTAATAGTGTTTCTGGCGTTTTGATCTCTTTAGGCATTTTCCCTTCCCCGTGCACCCAGGAAGTAGGTGAAGTTGTGTCAGAAGTCCTTACTCTACTTTTACATAATTCTTGTGTTTTCAGAATAGGTGTAGGCCAGATGTTTTCAAAGTGGGAGGCGGACTTCCCCAGGGGGGGCTCCAAACTGTTTCAGAAAAGGCTCAGTGGAAAAGGAGGAGGAGTGCACAAAGAATGTGATCAACAAAAATAAAATACTCCCATATTATAACATTTGCTCACAGAGCTGCCATAATGTTAAAAATGCATGTCTTCTAATAAGAAGTGTTTTATCATATCCAGTCTGTGCAGTGTGCATACATGGTGGAGAGTCAGGCTGTTAACAGTGGAGAGTGAGTGGGTGAGACAGCAGCATCTAGAGCCAGGAGGACCTGGAGGAGTTTAACTCCCTGCATTAACCAGCTCGAGCTGGTTAAGCCAGACCAGATAATTTGATGGAAAGCTGCCTACTTGTGACACACACTGTGTCAACACATGGAGCCTACCAGGTGGCTCTTTCCAACACGCAGAATGTGTGCAGCATAACCACTTCTGTCCACATACAGTAAATCATCATTATAAAAAGGGCTTGAACATTAACGTTGCTTTGATATGATTCTTTATAGAAGATGTAGACACATTTATTTGGACATATGTCCTGTTATTGACAAAGGTCAATAACTGACACCGGCTCAGTAGCGCTAACCATGACTAGTCTATTGAACGCTATGTACAAAATTGGTGGGATGTCCCTTTAAGAATGAATGTTCATTATGTTGATAGTGTGAGAAAAGCACATTGTGGCCCAAAGCAAGTTTGACTCCTCACTAAACATCATCCCCCCAACCCTCTACAATATCTGTCTTCCCATTCCAGGTTGCGGCCTTCTCTTGATCTGAGACCAACAGATGAGGTCAGCCAAGGTCATCACCATGGTGACCTTCGCCGAGACAACACACATCTCCCGTGTGGAGCTGTGTGAGCCGCCCTGCCTGACCGCGACCCTGTCTCCTGGGCTGTGGCAGATTGCTGTAAAACACATCATCCAGCAGCAGATCAGCTCCCAGGTGACTGATTATCCCACAGTCATCACTAGATTTGTTGCATGCAGATGGAACTGGGAACTGTTGTTTTGTACATATTTCCCTACAGACCCTACGGGATTATGAGGATTGTGTGTACTGGAACAGGCTTGGTATTGTGGTGGAAATCTGAAAGTTTATTTACATTCTGCAGAAAGGACCACTGTCTAGGCTTCTGTGTTACCTCTCTTTATAGTCAGAAGTAATGCCCACATTCTATATGGGGACCTTATCTTCTAAATGCAGGCCTCAGGAACTGAGTAATAAAGTCATAGAGTAAAAAGTCATTAAGTAGTAAAGTAATAAAGTCATTAAGTAATAGAGTCAGTAAATAATAAAGTCAAGATGCAACTGCCACGCGCAGACATCCTGTGCCTTTTATGTCCTTAAGGTTAACTTGCAGAACAAATTTGTATTAAATTTGTTAATCTCTGTCAAATTTGCCCTCTTGTCCCAGTCTTCAACAAGGATCCAAATCACGTTTTTTCCTGAAACACAGCAAAGTGTGTAAACGTAAACTTTGGTTTTCTACATTAGATAATACTTGACATACTGCAGGCTTGTCAGGTTTTGGGCTTCCTATATGTAAAAAGCTAATCAAATTCCTTCACACTGAATATAAATCTTCTTATGATTGGAGAGCATTTCTTTGTACATCACTGATCATTTTCTCTGCTTCTATCCTCTCTCATCCTGATGCAAAGTTAGAGAACATGATACTAGATGTTATGTTCTCTAAGTTATGTTGTTCAGAGGCAGATGAATTATTGGTTACAACTGTAAGATATAATACATTTCTCATTTAAAAAGTCCAAAAGAACAATATCATATTTGGATTTTTCTGACTGAAAATACCAGCTTTCAAGCACATGTTGGTTTAACCATACTGAAAATGTACTTCACTCTTTGGTGCCACCTGCAGGTAGTATCGAGAAAGAAATGTTATTTGAAGTTCATTCCCGTTAAATTAACACTTTTATCAGAGCATGTCGCACATTCTTGTTTCTTCATTCCACCCTGGATTAACATCTTTGCTCACTTCCTTCGTCTTCCTACCTTGTTCTTCCTCTTGCAGGCTGCTGCTCCCAGTCGTCCTCCAGTTGTCAGTCTTTCTGCTCATCTACATGCTGCTGCTGCTGCTGCTGCTGCTGGCCCTGGCTGAAGACTTCAGGTGGAATCCTGCAACACTGCAGCACATCTGCTGCTGAATCCACAAAAACAACAGTACCCTCAGCAGTGAAAATCAGAGGTGAGTGTTTCTGTCGAACCAACTTTAATGCCAAAACCATCTTCTTTGTCACTCCATGTTTACGAAAACCAAAGAACACATAAGGTTGTATTGTAGTCACTGTCAGTTATTGGGTGTATATAAAACCTTTTTAATAAATGCATATACTTTTTTACATTTTCTGCAAATAAAACCAGTAATTACAACAAATCTGAGTGGTGTTATTTCATTTTAATTATGTATAGGATTCATTGAAGTAATGGGGTTTCCAAAAAGCAACATTCACATTATTTACACATCATTTCTCTTTTCCTCCTGATGGACAACAAAAGTACAACCCAAGCTGAAGTATATGGGAGGTTGTTTGCTTAAAGGGAAATCGAACACATACAGCCACACCTACAGGAAATGGACTATAAATATATAGACATTTACAAAAAGGCAAAGTATGAACATGACGAATACAATGAGGGGCAGACGAGACGAAGATGATCATAAACGGCTTTATCTGTTAACTGGACAAAATCTAAAATAGTCCATTCTTTAAAAACATAATTTCAAGCGTGGCGCCAACACTGCTTCAGAGCCTGGACGATTTCTCTGGACTCGGTTGGTTCTGGCTGCGACTCGCGCGCGTATTCTAGAGCCGACTCCTTGATCGTCTATTAAGAAAGAGGGATCACTCGGTAGTTGGGGCCTAAAAACAGCTATAACTCTCTGCAAGCAGTTAGCCAAACAGGGGGGGAGACCTTCCCTTATTTAATGAAAAGCAAAGTCGGGCAAACTCATGCTGTTTGCAAAGTGTGCCATTCACATTTTAGCCTTGCACACGATGGGAAAAGCGACATTAACCAGCATGAAAAAATTCTTCCAGCAACAAAAACAAACACGGTCACTGATCAGATTTGTGACAGGAAACCTTTCGGAGGCAGATCAAGTGAGCAAAGCTGAGGTGAAGATGTCAACGCTTTGCGCCAGTGATAATGTGGCCTTTTCAACATTCAGTGTAGCGACGGTCACAATGAAATTAATGCACAATGTGCACATGTCTCATTCAAGTAATACGTACTGCAAATAAACATGTACGTCCTGAATGTAAATACCCTCATGTGTTTTCATTTACATGGAAAATCTCCCTTATTTTAAAATTCAATTGTTGACAGGTGTGATTCAGGGGGCTGCTGTGGTGAAATTTTGGTATCAGGTAATAATGACAGAGCGAGAGCTCGCCGTTCGTGTCGTACCTCTGTGCTGCCGTGCAGGCACGCGGGCTTCTTTCGCTTCTCTGCGTGCGCGTTGATTGTTGTGGCTCCTCGCTATCCGGAGAAAGTTGGCCTCACGGTCAATTCGTGTTATTTTGCAGTGTTGGCGAAGAAGTATGGCAGACGCTCAAGAGGACAAGCTTTACAAGGCGGAATATGCCAAAAGCGGCCGCGCGTCGTGCAAGAAATGCAAAGAAAACATAGCTAAGGGCTCGCTGAGGATGGCCATCATGGTGCAGGTACCGTAGCGAGTCCATCTGAAGAAACCTGCTCCGTTAGCTAGCTTAGTGCCAGAGTGCGGTCTTTTGTAAACCGGGGGTTTTATTCGGCGAATATAGTGGCTATTAATCAACTACTTGGAGGATGAAAACGTAGTGTATCGTGTGGTTCCAGTTGTCTTAGGCTAGGCCCTCGTTAGCATTTAAATGGCTGACATTGTCTGTTGAGTGTTGTTCACAAAGAGCCGCTGAGCCTTTCTTAATGCCTGGTTCCCCAAGTCTTGCAGTTATGCGCCCTGCTACTCGTGAAAGTAAGGTTCACTTACTTCGAGATCTTTATGCAGCCCGGGGCCGTGCTTAAATGCTACAACCGTAACAAACAACGTCTGAGTGAGCATCTAAGCCAAGATTCACAACGGAACCATCACCCGAGTGTGAAGTGAATTAATTAACTAAGAGGCTAAGAAACCTTATGTGGCTGCTCAGAGAGCAGCTGCAGATTCTCAATCACTCGACTTTTCACTCTGAAGGCCAATCGAACCGGATCGATCTGTTTAACACGAGTCAGCGGCGGCACAGGTTCATTTGCTGCTCATGACATTTTAAATAATGGCCATATTTCATTATCGTGAATCTGTCTTTATAGTCTAGATCAAACTGAAACGGATTGCATTGATCGCATACAGTTTTCTTTAGCGTATTTCCGTTCTTCGTCATAGTTAGTAGTAGTCATGTCGAGGACTTATAGGAAGATGCCAAAAAACATAGCATTGCTGTGTTGAAACGTTTGCCGATCAAGTGCATATTACAAGAATACAATTATTACAAGACTTTTGTATCATCTCCCAAACTCAAAAGGTTAACGCAATTTTTTTACCCTAATCATCCAACTAGAAGCAGCCGTTAGACATGAAGGACATTATACTAAAGTATAGCCCTTACATCATCATCATCATCATCATCATCATCATCATCATCATAATGAGCAATCAGTATAAAATAAAATGGACTCTAGTCTCACCTCTACATGGAGACTGTTATTCTACCTGTTTCTATTGCAACTCTGCACCCGAATGTAACTGCACACAAAGATCTTTGACTTTTGGTAAATTCTTCACACATAGGTTCTACACTATAGTTACATTTTAAGAGACAATATGTTCATAACTTAAAACCATCATTTTTATAAACAAGGCATCATTTGCTCTGCGCATCTCAAAAATAGCATTGTGGTCTTTTTTATCTGATTAAAAAGCAAATTAATCATTGAAAATAAAGATTATACCTCAGAAGTCCAGGAATGTCCATAAAAAGGTCCCAGTTAAAGATCTTTCATGTGAGCCGCTGTCGGGACACGTTCAGAGGTGTGTTCGACAGCAGGATCAGCTCACATTTATGTCCTCTCATTCGACCACTGGTTCACCGTAAACATGCTGCATGCACTGAATCTTCCCTTTTTGTTCTTGATCTTTGTTCTACAGTCACCCATGTTTGATGGGAAGGTCCCCCACTGGCACCACTTCTCCTGCTTCTGGCAGCGAGCAGCAGCTCAGTCCACTGCTGATATCGCTGGATATTCTGACCTCCGCTGGGAGGACCAGGAGAAAGTCAAAAAGGCCATTGAAAGTGGTGGAGCAGTAGGAGGTCAGTACTCGACCTTTGGTGTTTGATTTGCAGCTTCGTGGATTGTTTAAATATATAGCCACATACCACATGGTCAGACTGTACTGTCCATGTGTGCCTTCGTGGATTAAATCTTTAGTTGATTTAAAGTCATCTCAGGTCTCTGGCTCCTTAGTTGAGCAGCTGACTTTTTTTGACCAACTCTTTCAAATGCAGGTGGATATTACAACCGTATCATACACCATTTTACACTTATACATACAGTAGAGCTACTGTGCTTTTTATTCAGTGGCTTAGTGCACATAGTTCTGTCAAGTGGGTGTACAGATCACCGTACAACATTGCAGCATCAACTCACAGCGAGCGGTGCATAAATTCTACTATACAAGTTTGAAAAATTACAAGTTATTTTTTATACTTTTAGTGAAACATCAAACATAGCTCATAGAAATTAAATTTAACATCTCTGTATATTGTAGTATCTCACAGAGGATTGACATATATTTGATTTTTGGTGACCACACCTGGTGTTTATGTAAAATATCAATACATTTACTGCCTGTGAGGTGTTAAAATTAACATTCTATTGTTGTATTTGTTCTGGTAAATAATGTTTATCCTCAGAAAGATTGAAAATATATATATATATATATATATATATATATATATATATAGTTTTGCATTGATTACTTCCTTCCTGTAGGAAAAGGTGAGCAGAAGAGTGGAGCCAAAGGAGAGAAGACGCTGAATGACTTTGCGGTTGAATATGCCAAGTCAAACCGCAGCACATGCAAAGGCTGTGAGCAGAAAATAGAAAAGGTTAGCAGCCACGTTTATTTACACACAGTTAATGAGTTTGTTCGAATCTAACAATTACTAGTAAGTAATATAAATAGTATCAATTTATTCAATACGACACATATTTTAGATATCATGTAAGTTTTATGGGATTGTTCATTGTGTCGCTGAGTCTATGTTCCTCTGGCTTCTCCTTCAGGATCAGATCCGTGTATCCAAGAAAACTGTGGACCCAGAGAAGCCCCAGCTGGGTCTGATTGACCGCTGGTACCATACTGCGTGTTTTGTGAGCCGTCGGGAGGAACTGGCCTTCAAGTCTGAATACAGTGCTGCTCAGCTGAAGGGTTTCAACGCGCTACGGGCAGAAGACAAGGACGAACTTAAGACGAGGCTCCCTGCTGTCAAAACTGAAGGGTGAGATGATGAAGAAGGGATAATATTCTTTCAAGCAGGTTCTGCACTTTAAAGATTGCGAAGAACGTTAACATTTTGACTTCATATTTGACGGTGGTGTTGAGTGTTTGGGATCACAGGCCTGGTCAGGTCCGGTGCGCGTTTCGGACAGCCGCGCCCTCTCTATCATCCCCACTGGCAACATTTGAAGCCGCTCTGTCTTCCACCATCCTGCAGCACAAGAAAATTGCCTTGAACGTGTCCCTGAAAGCTGTCATTGTGTACGCATACAGGAAGGGGTTGACAGCAGAGTTGGCATGTGACAGGATGATGGCAGTGAGCAGCAGCTCTAGCGGCACGGAGCAATGCGGGCAGAGCAGCAGGAAACAGTTGATTATGTGGAGCGGGATCCAGCAGACTGTGAAGAGGAAAAGAACCAGAAAAAGCGAAGTAGCAGTCTTCATCTCTCGCCGCATTCTGGCTGCAGCCTTCATTTGTCCCTCCCCTCTGCCACTTTGCTCAGATGCAATGCGCTTCACCTGCCGCTTGACTGTGACAAAAATCTGGGCGTAGATGAGGAACATGATCACCAATGGGGCCAGCACGCAAGCAAAGAAGTTGAAATAGACCATGTAGGTCATGTCCACCACCAAGACAAAGAAGCAGTAGCCTAAATCAGGTGGCGTCTTGTGCCAGCCCATCAGAGGCACAAGCCCAATGAGAAAGGCCAGCAGCCATGTGGTCAGGATCACTAACACAGCGTTGCGAGGTGTCATCAAGATCTGGTAGCGGAAGGGCATGAAGATGGCCACATAGCGCTCCACAGCCACTGCCAGCAGGCTGAAGATGGAGCTCTGGGTGAACATTATTAAAACGCTCAGCATGAGCAGACATAGGTAGAGATTATAACGTGGTAAACCGATATCCGTCAGGATGGCACAGGGAATAGCAATCGCACCCACACAGATGTCGGCGACTGCAAGCGAGACCAGGAAGTAGTTGGTGACGGTGCGTAACTTGCGGTTGAGGCCCACGGCAACACAGACCAGTAAATTGCCAATTGCGGAGAGAAAGGCAATGATGAGCTCAGCCGCCATGTACACCATATTAGGGGAAATCTCCAGGTCAGCAGGCGGAGGAGGTAGGGAGGAGGTGGCGTTGGAGGAGGACGGAGTTGTGTAGTTCTGGAAAAGCCGCAGGAAAGTAGATGGATGGGGTGCGTTTCTAGTCGGATGGAAAGTGTAGAGATACAGCAACGCAGTGGTGTTCTCCATTGTCGTCCTATAGAGAGAAGAAAAAAATCAGCTTAACTGCTCCATAGAATGAAATGTGAGAAGCAGTAAAATTACTCACCAATCTACAGCAGTATGGCTCTTTTGAAAACAAGTGGGGGTTTTTTTTTACTCAAGAAACTACGGTCTCCATTGTTATTCTGACAGCAGCCATCCTGTCTTTGCATTAAAGATCACAAGCACACTTCTGTTTGAACAAATCTGGAGGAGACAGTTTTGTAGAATTCCCTTCTCCCCTCTTGATGTCAATTGTTATCTGATAAGGGATGTTTGTCTTGTTTTTTTTGCACTTTGAAGGATCAAAGAGACCGTCTGCAACTGGATGGTCATTAACTGATATGAGTGTGTCTGGGGAGGCTAATAAATTATTCTTGTCAGGGCAGGGTGGATGATATCAGCACTGACACCTGGGATTGTGGAGACATGTACCTGCTTGTGTGTGCGTGTGTCCATCAACTGATGGGGACCCTAATGACTTTGCCTAATGAATAAAGGTGTCAGGACTCAGGCTTGTTTGTTCCAGATCTTGACTATTTCCAGTATCCCCTTTGGCCTCATTTAGGAAGTTAATTTGGATGTTTTTTCATCGTTCTCTTTTGTTTTTTTCCATGCTGAATTATGAAGAAAACAAAATATTGTTAGGAAACTATTTTGAACTTCTGTTTGCTCTTACAGTAAGCGTAAAGCTGATGAGGTGGATGGAGTATCAAAGAAACAGAAGAAGATGGAAGAGGATGAGAAGAAGAAGCTGGAGGAGCAGTTGAAGGTACTTTATTTTTATTTTATTTTTTCCTATTTTGGAGTAAACTTCGTGTGTTTCGTGACCATGTTTTTAAGACGCTGCTCCCGTTTCTGTTTTTTCTTCATGCATCTGCAGAACCAAAGCCAGCTAATTTGGGGAATCAAGGACAAACTAAAGAAGTTCTGTTCAAACAACGATATGAAGGAGCTGCTGATTGCAAATGGCCAGGAGGTTCCCTCTGGAGAATCGAATGTAAGAGAACCTCATCTATTTTCACTCCTGCTGACATTTAAATGACAAACTTATTAAAATGACTACTGTCTGTACTGACTTCTGTAGGTGGTGGACTGCCTTGCTGACGGCATGGCTTTTGGTGCTCTTGAGGCCTGTAAAGAGTGCACGGGCCAGCTGGTGTTCAAGGGTGATGCCTATTACTGTACAGGGGACATCTCAGCCTGGACAAAGTGTGTGTTCAAAACAGCAACACCCATACGCAAAGACTGGGTCACCCCCAAGGTAGGTCACCTCATTTCAGGGCTTCTTTTTGGTTCTTTGTAAAGTAATTTCCATGCTAAATCACCACCTGTAGCCTGTGAGCAGTAGTCATGTTACTAATGAAATGCAATGGTTATTTATTGTCTCTGTATCGTACTTTTAGAGCAAAGTTACACCGGAGTCAACCTCCTCGTATGTGTACAACATACATGGCCAATAAAGCTGATTCTGATTCTGATATAGCAGCTGAGGTAGCTTCAGTTAAGGTTGAAAATCTATGTATTAATTGGCCTTGTTACTACTTGGAATATTCTGGCTTTGTCATTTTAGGAATTCCATGAAGTTCCCTTTCTGAAAAAATTCAAGTTCAAGCGACAGGACAGGGTTTACCCGAAGGAGGCTCCCGCCCAAACCCTTACCGCAGCCAAAGCAGGACCCTTGGCGAGTGCGTCCAGTGCACCGACTGAGCGACTGCCAGAGGGAGCACCTGCAGGTTAGTGAGGAAACCTGTATCCCCTCTGTGTGCTGCGCTTGTGATTTGATTCAATGGATGCACTTCAGTCTTCTTTTTAACTTCATTAGATTGCAAAAAAATACTTTATGTATTAAATATCTTTTAAATAACAAATTGCATTTTATATAAATAGAAAACAAAGTTCCATGGTTGGTGGAATGTGATCACTTCCATACAGTGGTATTGTTTTAATACTGTATTATGTTTGTGGTTTTTTTGTCCCTTAGACAAACCTCTTACTGGTATGAAACTGTTGACTGTGGGCAAGCTGACCAAGAACAAGGATGATCTAAAGGCTGCTGTAGAGGAGCTGGGCGGAAAGGTTACCAGCACAGCCAATAAGGCCTCTGTGTGCCTCAGCACCAAGAGTGAGTAACCAGAAAATGCAGAAATACCAATATGTGGGCCAGTCAGTGTCGCCAGTTCCTTTTTTAAATCCTATGGAATCAAATTTAGGAATATGTCTTCTTCATAACATGTAATGTAACGTTTGTAACTTTTTCATCACACCTGCTCCCTCCTCCTGTTTCCACAGAGGAGGTGGAGAAGATGAGTAAGAAAATGGAGGAGGTGAGGGACGCTGGTGTGCGTGTTGTCTCTGAGGATTTCCTCACAGACATCAAGTCGTCGGGTAAAGCCCTCCAAGAACTGGTCTCCCTGCACGCCATCTCACCCTGGGGTGCAGAGGTCAAAGTCGAGGCTCAAGCTCCATCTGTGGCCTCCAAGTCTGGAGCACTGGCTACCAAGAGCACCGGCAGAGTGAAGGAGGAGGAAGGTAAAGGATATTTGTTGCTCTTGTTAGTTAATGTGCTTATAGATGTTTGTATAGCTATTGGGTCATCTAGACTTGTTATAGCATTGGATTGTTGTGCTTTTTTGTGTGTATTTGGTATTTTTTTTATAAATAGTTGCATTTATGCTATTACAGGCAGTAGCAAAACCAAGAAGATGAAACTCACAGTCAAAGGAGGAGCTGCTGTGGATCCAGATTCAGGTAGTCATGAGTACCCCGCATTGAAAATAGGATTTCTCTGTCCCTTTTTTTTGGAGGGGGGGTGTCTTCTGACCTTGACTGATGATTTTGATTTCTCAGGTCTGGAGAACAGTGCTCATGTCCTGGAGCAGAATGGGAAGATGTACAGTGCTACACTGGGTCTTGTGGACATTGTCAGAGGAACTAACTCTTACTACAAACTGCAGCTGCTGGAGGATGATGTACAAAAGCGGTCAGTGTTGCAGCAGAAAATCATTTCACTTCTTTTCTTGTAGTGCAGAGGTTATTGAAAGGTACATTCATGTCAGTTAATGAGGCATTAGATAGTCTTAGCTTGCTAGCTGCAGGGCAGTAGTGTTGTTTATTTTCTCTCCCCCCATTATTCCCACATTAATGGGGGGAAATAATTCAAACTCCACTATCTCTTACACTGCCAATCATTCATGTATGTGCAGGTACTGGGTCTTCAGGTCATGGGGCAGGGTGGGTACCACTATTGGAGGCAACAAGCTGGACAAGTTTCATGACAAGAACTCTGCCCTGGACAACTTCCTGGGTGTCTACAAAGAGAAAACGGGCAACGACTGGGGCTCCTCCAACTTCACCAAATATCCCAATAAGTTCTACCCCCTGGAGATTGATTATGGACAGGTACACAGAACACACACACAACTATAAAGGAGATATCCTACAGTATGTTTTCTGTATCTAATTTAGTTTTTCTCTGTGGTGTTCGTGTTTTTTGACAGGACGAGGAAGCGGTGAAGAGGCTGACAGCCACCGCCGGCACCAAGTCTAAGTTGGCCAAACCCGTCCAGGAGCTGATCAAGACCATCTTTGACGTGGAGAGCATGAAGAAGGCCATGGTGGAGTTTGAGGTCAGACTTTTTCATTCGTTTGGACACCATACTGTGTCAGAGAAACCACATAAGACCGGTCTAGTTTATTACATAATTTCACATCTTGTGACAATGTGGGGAGCTTTTGTTGTGATGTTGTTTTTATAATTTGATGCTATGGACTACAATATGATGATATATGTGGCTTTGAACTCTTATCTTACCAAAGCAGCAGCATCAATCCTGTCCAGCCTTTTAGCACAATAGTGGTATTGCAACCCCAGTGTGTGCATTATTCTTTTATGTGTCCCACATGCTTGCAGCTTATCTCTCCTTTCCTGTCTTCAGATTGACCTCCAGAAGATGCCCCTCGGAAAGCTGAGCAAGAGGCAGATTCAGAGTGCCTACGCTCTCCTCACTGAAGTGCAGAAGGTCAGTAACCAACACACTAGACTCTTGTAACAAATTTGTGACATTACTAGTAGTAAGGAATGCTTATCTGCCAGTGGTTGTACCAGATATCTATAGCAAATGTTTGAGTGTACTGGTCTTTTTTTATTATTTTATTATAGGCTGTGTCAGAAAGTCTGCCCGAGGCCCAGGTACTGGATCTGTCCAATCGCTTCTACACCCTGATACCTCATGACTTTGGTATGAAGAAACCGCCACTGCTCAACAACCTGGACTACATTCAAGTGAGGACACAAATACTGTATCCTAGTGTGCAATGTTTCTCTTGTTTTATAAATGCATGGAGTATAAATGGATCTCACAACATCCACATACGTCACTGTTCAGGCTAAAGTTCAGATGCTGGACAACCTGTTGGATATTGAAGTGGCATACAGCCTGCTGAGAGGAGGGGCCCAGGACAATGAGAGGGATCCCATCGACATCAACTATGAGAAACTCAAAACCAAGATTGAGGTGAGGAGTGTAATGAATGCATTTTTTTCCCCATTGTCCTCTAGGAATAATGTTCAGCTTGGTCATTATACTGAGACATTATGTATGGAAAGATTACAGTGTGCTATATATTTATTATTTCACAGGTTGTTGACAAGACTACAGAGGAGGCTAAGATCATTACGCAATATGTTAAGAACACCCACGCTGCTACACACAACACTTACACGCTGGAAGTGCAAGAAGTAAGTCATTTTGGGGGAAACGGTTTTAACATGACAGCTGCTTCATTTGAATATTAAGTTGCTTAATTTGTATGAAGCTCGTTTTATTGTCCAGCATGAATTACCATCTCACTGTGTTTCTTGACTTTTCCCCTCACCTTTTAGATCTTCAAAATTGTCCGAGAGGGAGAGCGCCAGCGGTACCGTCCCTTCGAGGAGCTACACAATCGGCAGCTACTGTGGCACGGTTCTCGCACTACCAACTATGCTGGTATCTTGTCTCAGGGTCTTCGCATTGCCCCTCCAGAGGCCCCAGTGGTGAGTTTTAGTTTGTGGTTAGGCTGAGTCCAAGTACGGTGGGAACCAAAAGCTGCAATTCCAGTTGTCCTTATGCAGAAATGTAATACCTTCACTTTCATAAATACCAATATTCTGTCATGGTTTTTACTGATTCTTCTCCTGTTCAGTCCTGTATTACATTGCCGCTTTGCTTTATTTTCTCTAGACTGGTTACATGTTCGGCAAAGGTGTGTATTTTGCCGACATGGTGTCCAAGAGTGCAAACTACTGTCACACCTCCCAGTCAGACTCTGTAGGCCTTCTTCTGCTGGCCGAGGTTGCCCTCGGCAACATGTAAGTGACAGTCTGATTTATTCACAGAATCCCTAAATATCAACCTTTTCTTGTGCTTCAAAAAATGCGATGGTAATGTCAATGAATAGTTCTGCTTTTTTAATGCAGGCATGAATTGAAGAAGGCCTCCCACATTACAAAATTACCCAAGGGCAAACACAGTGTTAAAGGTGAGAAAACATTTTGCTTTATTTTGATTGTTTAAAAAAAAACTTGAAAGTGAATTACAATTTATTTGTTTTTCACTTTTGTGTGGGAAAACCGGTGGCATTTTGTTCCTATATTGAGTGAAGAACACAGAAATTCTATCTCAGTGATAGAAAACTTAACCAACAGTTACAGATTAATGTAATTGGCAAACTGTAAATGTGACTTTTAATGAGTAAATGTTATCTTGAAACCTCTGTTACTGCGAAATTGCACATAACTAGTGAAATGGTAAATGTATAGTAATATACATTTAAAAAATTCCCCTCTCGCCCCCTGCGGGCGGTCTGTTCCTCCTTCAAGCTCGGGTCCTCTACCAGAGGCCTGGGAGCTTGAGGGTCCTGCGCAGTATCTTAGCTGTTCCTAGGACTGCACTCTTCTGGACAAGGATCTCGGCTGTTGTTCCTGGAATCTGTTGGAGCCACTCTGCCAGTTTGGGGGTCACAGCCCCGAGTGTTCCAATTACCACGGGGACCACTGTTGCTTTCACTTTCCACATCTTCTCTAGCTCTTCTTTCAGTCCTTGGTATTTCTTGAGCGTCCTGTGTTCCTTCTTCCTGATGTTGCTGTCGCTTGGGATTGCTACATCCATCACTGCTGCCTTCTTCTGCTGTTTTTCCACTATTATTATTATTGGTTCGCCATCACAAGTTTGTCAGTCTGCATCTGGAAGTCCCACAGGATCTTAGCTTGGTCATTCTCAGCCACCTACATAGGTGTGTCCCATTGTGACCGTGGGACTTCCAGCTCATACTTGGCACAGATGTTCCTCTACACTATGCCAGCCACTTGGTTATGGCATTCCATGTATGCCCTGCCGGCTAGCATCTTACACCCCACTGTTATGTGCTGGATTGTTTCAGGGGCATCTTTGCACAGTCTGCACCTGGGGTCCTGCCTGGTGTGGTAGATCCTGGCCTCTATTGATCTTGTGCTCAGAGCCTGTTCCTGTGCTGCCATGATTAGTGCCTCTGTGCTGTCT
>JAVQJF010008648.1:0-14459 GCA_036023855.1 Gadopsis marmoratus | reverse complement strand
CCCCCCCCCCCCCCCCCCCCCCCCCCCCCCCCCCCCCCCCCCCCCCCCCCCCCCCCCCCCCCCCCCCCCCCCCCCCCCCCCCCCCCCCGGTATAAACTGCTGGCGCGGTGCAAACCACTCAAGAGACGAGGGCACCAGCCAGAGTGTCTGCCGTGTGACCTTTCCCTGCCGCGCCGCACCACCACGGGCCCCCGTTACGGCGATGACTGCAAGAGCAGAGCTTCCAAGCTGGACGCAGCACCCGGAGGACTTCAGCCTGGCACGCAGCAACTGCAAGACTTGGATCTCTTCTGACTCTCTCCATGCGTTCTCCGGGAGGGACGCGCACGGCGCCGCAGCCGCGGGCCTCTCCCCGGAGGAGCCTCCCGACTGCGCGTCCGCGACAGACTCCGACAGGGCAGCAGAGGCGGCCATCGTGGGCCACTTTGCCCCCCAGAAACACCGGCGCGTCGCAGCCAACGCCAGGGAGAGGAGGAGGATGCACGGCCTCAACAAGGCGTTCGACGAGCTGAGGAGCGTCATCCCCTCCCTGGAAAACGAGAGGAAGTTGTCCAAGTATGACACCCTGCAAATGGCGCAGATTTACATCACAGAGCTGTCGGAGCTCCTGGCCGGTGTGGTTCGCCCGGACTGCAGGAGTCCCCGTCCGGGCTCGGCGGACAAGACCTCCAGGAGGAATCTGATTCACTCTCTCCTGCCGGCAGTCAGCGCGCAAGCCCCAAACTCGCTGACCGGAGACCAGAGGGACCCCTGCGCCTCCGTCGGCCACCTTATAATACTCGGCTCCGCATCTGACCTGGGGTCAAGTAAATCAACTTCTTCCAACAGCAGTGACGGGGAGTCGTCGCACCTCAGCGACATGGAGGAGAGTCAGAATGGAAGACAGTAACAGAAAACCACTGGCTTCTCACACAAGAAGGAGCCCAGTGTACAGCTTGTAGACATGTTAACATGTGAGACAGTCCTGTACATTCTCCTGTCATGTAGCTTAGATGTTGCACTGCCAAAAGAAAAAAAAAAAAGCAGGTAAAACTCAAAAACACTTACTGAGATCTTGATTTGTTTTTTGTTTTTGTACTTCCTAAGGCCACGATGAACTCCCAGAGGCCTTTTATTTAAATGCACTTTATGGCCTGAACCATCACTAAAGACATTTCCAGTGTCATTAGTGACAAATGTCTAAATTAAAAACAATTATTTAGATATTTATGTATAGCTTTGGGGTATTTTTTATGAAATTGTTTTGCTACAATAAAGATATACTTACAACATGAGTGTGGATTTTAAAGTTTGCATTTCTTTTTACATGTGATTTTAAGTCAGCAATACATTGCTGTACACTGAAGCTATACCTTTCAATATTTCTGCCATGTAGCACTGAAGCGTCCATGTCCAAAATGCAGTGCACAAAAGAAAAAAAACATAAATTAGAGGAAGCTAGCTCCAAAGATGACGTGGAACTCACTGAATGTAACAAGGAAACGTGTTTGTTTTTTTCCAATGCTGTACAGTCATGTGTTCATTCAGCTCATCAACTAATGGCAATGTCACATTAAAGATACTGAAGCACACACAGCTCCGCTAACACTCCAGCAGTGAAGAACAACAATAATCCAATAATCTGCAACAGTCTATTAATGACTTTTCATTTACTGGAGTGTCACAGTGAAGGAAGGTTAACTTAAGTTGCGTTAAATTGCCTTTTCTGGATTGTTTTTACATAACTTTACATTTTGGCCACCAAAATTAGGGGCTTGGTAGCCTGTGCAGCCAGCGCTAAAAAATATTTGCATCTATCCCTGTGTCAGTATCACTAATGTTGCATAACCTTGCATAAAATGGGAATACTCAAGTAAAGTACAAGATTGTACTTTAAGAACATGTACGTAGTTACATTCCACTACAGGAGATAAACATACAAACTGCAAGCCAAGATCTGCTGCCTAATATTCCCAGCGGAGGGGATTTCAATGAAATAAAGAAACCAATTATGCTTTATGACAGTCTATCATGGTTAAATTGCTCCTTCTAGTCTGTCTGCTAACTAATAGCCTACTGAGAAAATGTGGGGTTGCCCACTCCGGAGGGAAGAGGTGGCTGGAACTTTGCCAGGTCCTTGGAAATGATTTCTGCCAGCCTGTGTTTAAAACTGCCAGGGGCCTCTGTGGGGTTAGCTTGGGTAGAGGGGTCCTCCATCTCCTTCACGTCTTCCACTGCCTGTGCATTGTACCCTGGCTGGGGGTATAGGTTGTTATTCGCTGGGGGGGGACGCTGGTATCGGGGCTTGAGTGGGGCGTAGGCAACAGATTGGGGAAGGGTGCAGGGAGGAGGCTGGGCAACAGGCGGAGGGAGGGGTGGCGAGAAGGGCTGCACCTGGGGTTTTAAGGGAGAATTAACTATTTTCACATCAGAATAGATGCACTCTGAATCATCTATATCAGGTTTGAATTGATCTTCTTTGATCATCGGCGGCGTGGCTCTCCTTAGATTATAATAAATGTTGTCCTCCATGGCACAATCCAGTTTTCCAGCATCCACGGAATGACACCGCTCATCCTCATCGTCATCCTCACCCTCATCTGCCACTGCCTCCTTGCTGTTAGAGAGATGCGGTTCGACAAGCGATAGTTGACTCACATTTAGTACACTGGCGTCATTAACATTAGAGTAGGCGGCAGTCTCGTCCTCTCTGTCAGCAGAAACATCTGCAAGATTGGAGAAAGATGAAGCAGATGGCTGTTTGCTTGTTGTTGGGGGGATGATAGGAGACTGGTCAGATAATGATCTTCTGTGGACACTGAGTGGCTGGACAGAGGACCTTCTCTCCCAAGAGCACTGCTGTAATATAGCCTGGAAAACCTGGGGACCATGCCTGGAGAGGAAGATGAACACTCCTTCTCCTGACTCACAGCGACGGCCTGCTTCAATGCTGAATCCACCCTGCAATCACAACCAGTAATACACATCTTAATTAAAGGAATAGTTTGACATTTTGGGAAATATGCTCATTCATCATATTGAGAGTGAGATGAGAAGATCGATACCACTCTCATGTTTGTATAGTAGTACACACGAAGCTGCTACCAGCAGCTGGCTAGCTTAGCTTAGCATAAAGACAGGAAACAGGGATACAGCTAGCCTGACTCTACCAACCAGCTGTAATACGTAATGTCTGGAAATTGCTACTTCAAATATTTAATTTTACTCACAATTTCTAACTGTTAGGCTTTATAGCCATGTGCTGTTTGGGTTAGGTTCTCCTCCCAGGACTAGAGGAGGATTTCTTTAAGCTACAGAATAAACAGGTCACATTTAATAAACTTTATATTCTTCAGGTTTTTGAACAGGTGCAAGGTTTATAATGTGAGGGGCCTAATTGTAAAATGCTGAAGGCTGCTCTGTAGATCCAATATGTTGATCTGAGATCTGTGTTTTCATCCAGAAATAACTTCAGGGCTGATGTGGTTGTGTTCAGTGTGGTATAAGGAGACCACACTGAAGATAAGTCTGTAGATAAAGTCTTTGTTGTAGACTTTATCTACAACAAAGAGAGCAAAAATCACCAACTGACTTGTTGTCATTGCTGTCATTTTTCACACCGTACAGTAGACACACATTTTATATTATACCTGTTAGCTTAGGTTTAATAGAGGTTTAAACCCATGTCTGCCTATGTAAACCTACCAGTTTATGGTTGTCTCACCTTTAAATCTTAAAAGTTGACATTGAAAGTGCATTTGTAACCTTGACAAAATCATTTAAAAAATACAAATAATAATAGCAATTACAATACGCTAAAGAAAAATTCAATAAAATATAATAAAACTATCTACATTTGTAACATGGACAAGACATCCAGTAACATCTGCAATTTCATGACAACCTTGCAAACCCCATCTGCTGAAGACGATCATGTGATATGATCAAAGCTAAATTAACCGTGTGGTGAGACCTTCGTCAACTACTGTAGGTCATGAATGATGTTTCACTTCACCTTTCTGAACAGTTGTATAGCCATATGAAACTGTAATCAAACATACATAGCATTTACTGATGGTGTTTTTATTTTAAGTGTTTCTTTAAAAAAAAACTAGAACATTCATTAACATTCTGAGGTGACATTGAAAAGAATGATGTTACACCATTTCAGGCTTTGATCACTGTTTAGTTAAAAAGGTTCTAAAACATTTACAATCTCACATGTGAAGAGTCAAGACAGATCTCAGGGTATCTGTCCAACAATAAGATTGGATTCAGCACAACAAAGTTAAAGGACCAAGATGGACAAACAGAATAAAATGGGAGTCTCTACTGTACCACCCAAATCAATTATGGTGTCATCAACACCATCGGCTCTGAGGAACTGCACGAGTGCTGAGAGACCAGAAAGGATGGAGTGGAAGCCATATCCCACCTCCTATTACATCAGAGTCAAACATTACCTACTGAAGTTCAAGTAATGATATGGGAGCCATATCCTGCTGCTTACTTCATCAGATCAAGGCGGCACAAACCCAAAGATCAGGGCATGGTGGGTGGGTGGTTTATTCCCCTAGAGGAACCTGTAGCAAGCAGCCACTTCAACAAATAACCAGTAAACGTCCAAAACCTCTTTGCCACCGGCAGCCACACATCTGGAGCCAATGACCAGGTGGAGAATATGGACTGACAGTAGTAATCCTCCATCAAAAAATGTAAAAGGCTCAAGGAAAGATCTTTCTTCAAGTTCATAAAATAGATGTGCCGGTCAATGTTATCAACACATTTTCTTGCTCAAACATCTATGCATCCTCTCTGTCCTGATCTTGACAACTCCTGGACATGTCCTGGAGGATTTCCACCAAGGCAGACCCATAACAAGATGAAGGGATTAATGATCCCATCTGGCATGGAAACACCCTTGGATCACCTAGGAAGAGCTGGTGAACGTGGCTGAGAAGGTTGTTTGCCTGCTGCCACTATGACCCTGATCTGGAAGGATGGATTATAATCTAGAGTTTCTAGAAAAAGATGTAATGTTATGAAAACAAACTTGTCATTTTGATGAAAGAATGAAGTATGAAGCTGTCATTTTCTTAGAAAAGAAAGAAGAAGTGAAATATATTAAGAGGAAATGTTGAGGGGTGGGGGAACTTTTAATATTTCAAGAATTAACGTAACACTATTAGAATTGTATGAACAGGTGACGCAGTCTGTCAGCTCATGTGTCAGAATGATTGAAGTGAAGCCCCTAAAGTTATCAGTGAAACATTTCAACATTAAAATAATATTTAGTCATCAGCACCTCATTATAGAATTTAGGTGGCAATTGAACTTGATCAATTGTTCTGCCTCCACCACGACAAATTAATATAGCCTATTATACTCTGAAGCATGAGTTGTATCGTCATCTTGTAATAGTTATTGTCCTGTGTATTGTACTGCATGTTTATACCTTGTTTTGTAGCTTGTTTGCATTTTATGAGTAGTCTGAATGTTGCTTCACTCCCACTGAATTTTGCTTCACACATCCTTTTTGTATTGCACCGAGGACCAGGAGAAATATTATTTTGTTGATCAATTGGTATTAGGTTGAAACTGACAGTAGTATGTGGTATCCATCATTATTTCACATTGAACATAACAGAAACTTTGCTTTTAATATACAACTTAACCTATTATTTAAAATAATGAAACAAATGAAAATGGCATGGCCAAACATAATGACACCCATAACTTAATATTTTGTAGCACAGACTTTGGAGGTAATAACTGCAATCAAGTGCTTTCTGTAACTCTGAACAGGGTTTCTACACTCCTCCACTGGTAGTTTGGCCCACTGTTCTTGAGCAAACTGCTCCAGTTCTCCACAGTTGATCAATGGGATTCAGATCAGGACTCACAGCAGGCCACTGAACGCTCCAATGGTTTCTTTTCATCCATTTTTGTGGGTGCTTTTTGAACTGTTTGGGGTCATTATCTTATTGGAAGTCCCATAACCTGTGTCTAAAACACAGATTTCTGACACTGGGCTGTATGTTCCACATTGCCGTGAGACTAAATCCTTCAATCTTAGAATATAAGGTGACCTCCTGCCACATGTATAAGGTGCACACTTTTTTAAACCCTGATGGTGAATTAAGTCCAAATATGTGCATGTGATAAAGCGCTTGTATGTGCTGCTGGCTGTAGCTTCATGAAAAGGGTATCCAACTATTCCTGAGAACCGAGGAAAAAAGTATCTTCCATTTTAACTTTTTTTTGTCTCAGCATGAAAACAATGTTCCCCTCATTCCACCCAAACACATGAGATATCATTGGAAATGCCAGGATGTCCTGTATTTAGCACGCCAGGACTTAGTACGGGAGCTCAAATGAGTCAAAACATATAGACCAAAAGCCAATGTCCACTACAGAGGATATAGATTAATAGGCTGGGTCTCAGGAGGGTGAATGATCTGAGCTATCATGACTATGGTGATATAGTTTGAATTCATTTTTGCATCCTTTCCAATTTGGGGGGAAATCATAAGTACTTTACCTCAACCTGTCCAAATTTGCGTATGTGCCTGTACGGCCAGCGATATATGGTGAGTCCAGTTTTGATGCCCAGCAGTATCACAGCGTCTTTTTCTGGGGAGACCAGATACTTCCCAGCCAACTGGCACCTCCAGGATGCCTCTGTGGTCTGGACAGTCACTTTGTACTGGTTTGGAGGACAGGTCCGATCTAAACAGGAAAATATTTGCCACGTAAGAGTACAGAGGTCAGAGCAGCGTGAATACACATGACAGATTTTCCATATAAGGTCTGAGCAGCCATACATCAGCAAAGGGAAAAATACATTCTCAGTAAAAAAATGATTTTAAACGGCTTCCATTCTACTAATCTCTCCATGTGACTGGGCTGCCTGGGTTTTTCAGGAGAAGTGTAATCCATTAGGAAATAAAAAGAAATACATTTGTGCATGCCACAGTTTGCTGACGCTAATATATTTTGGAGTTCATGTTTGAATAAATTAGTGGCACTAGCTCCTGCTCACACATATTCAAGGTTTCTGCTGATGTCTTGAATTTATGATGCTATGACAACTAAATCTCACTGCTAGATTTTTTCCTGGTCATTTTCCTTAATTATAATACTGTACATTCACCAATTGACTCTTACAACCTTATTAAAGGATCATTCCAGTTTCAATGTAGGTTTAATTTTTGTAGTTTTGGCTATTTTTTCTATCGATTATGACAACAGCATGCTCAAAATATCAATTGCTGATCACTACAGAATCACTACAGATAATCAGACAAATGGTAAAAAAGCTAACGTTGATAATAATCCCTCATTGCTGTAATAATCCTGTTCAGATCCTGCCTTTAGCCAAAACAAAAATCATAATAACCTCCCTATTTTCTGACCAATCTCACCCACTAATAATCTTTGTACATTCTCTTATCACTGGTACCATGTTCCCAGAAGTCAACATGTCCAGGACAATGTTATAATTACTTATAGCAAAGATAGGAAAAACTATGGAAATAAGGAAAATGAAATTATTCTTTAAGTTAACCACCTGGTAAGAGAAATGCCAACAGTTTATGCTGGTTTCTGATGAGAACCACTTCAGCTGGCACTCACTAAAAGGAATGTTATTTTTTATTTCTTGTTGACTGACGAGCATTACCGGTTTTCCAAGATGAGTAAAGGTCATTATCCTCCATGGTCAAGCAATTGTCGCTCTCGAAACCCCCTTTGTCTGACTCTCCAGGATCCTTCTGTAAACACAGTGGCACGGCAAACATTACAGTGAGTGTACACTACCCACTTATCACTGTTTTATGACCTCAAAGAGGTAAGATGCAAGAAAGACCATAGCTTGTGCAAGCACAAGAATTAGAGAAGTGAAGTGGCAGAGGTTACAGATACTGTACTTCCTCATTGTGATATCTCTGACTGGAAGATTTGCCCTCACCTTTCACTAATGATAACACTACTACTGATTTAAGAAGGGGAAATGGGAAAGTCACACTGGTCAAGAGCAGAGACTGGTGATACCTGAAAGGCTAGAAGACAGAGGGCACTTATCCAGTCCTGGCTTGTCGTGGAGGCCAGGGTGTAGTTGCATGGAGTGGTGTTTAGGTAGAACGCCGTGCACCCAGGAGGGCAAGACTCATTTGGAGCAGGGGTGACACTGAGGCAGTCACTTAGACGCACCACCTTTCTCTCTTGTGTTTTCTGCCGGCTGGCCTTCTTCTGGTCACTAACAGCGTTGTTGTCAAGTACAGTATAGAGCTCCAACCGCCCAACCCCTGAGGAACTGGGTTTAAAAAGCACCATCCATATTTTCCGCCATGTTCTCTGTTGTAGACGACAGCGGGTGAAATGGGAAAAGTGACTGTTAATGAGTGGATTCTGTGGCACAGCTCTTGAGTGGTTTACATCTTATGTCATTGTTATATCATAAGTGAACACAGCATCTGTTTCTATTATTAAGCAGATGACACGGAGCTCTACATTTCCACTTCACATGATGATCTGAGCCCTGCAGACATTGTTGAATTCTTAAGACAAAATCAGTCATTGGATTGTTCAAACTTTTCTACAGTTAAAGCAGAGGCGATTTTAATTCCTATTTTACTGCGTTTTCTCTCAGCGCTATATGTCTGGCTCAGAACAGAATCAATGCCATTTTAGGTAGTGAATTTAATTTAGAAGTGTGCATTCAGAGCACCACAACAACTTTTACCGCTTAAAGAGTATGCAAGGTCACACCATGTCTCTCACAGGACATCTTGGATTAAACATATTCACTTTAGTTTACATGCATCTTGATTATTGTAAGACACTTTTTTTTACAAAGGATTATGATGCTACATGTAAGAATACAGAATTGATCTCAAGACGCATCTCATTGTTTTCAGATGACCTCATGACTTAACCAAGTGACACCCACCAGCGTATTACCAAAATGAAGCACAAATAGAAATGTAAGATCAGTGACTAGTGACTGAAATAGGCAGCAAAAAGCAAGCAAGTGAATTAATATGTAACCAGCCGCAATTATTAAAGGTATTTAAAATAAGAGAACCAATACTACATTTTCACCATTAAAATGACGATTCAGTCCGAATTTACAGCTACAGTTGAGTTACACTGAGTTTATCTGATTAGACACCCACTTGGGTGGAGTGCGCAACACCACATTTCCTGAAGTTGAACTTGTATTTACACCTGGTTATTTGTGTCTATTTCAAATTTGGTCAAACTGAATCATCTCCGCACTGACCTGAACAATAGTACCACTTGACTGTACAGAACAGTGTCATCTCTCCCGACTTAAGGTGATGTGGAAGATGATTCAATTTAAAGCAAGTCAATAACCCTAAACACGTATTCAAGCAGTGTGTGGCCAGTTCAAGTGCAAGCCAGTGTCAGGATTGCTTACTTGCAGGACTTTGCAGAGTTACCAGTTCCATTGAACATCTTAAGTAACATTTGATAAAAGAAAGGCATACAACGCGTACACCACGACAATCTTGAATTACGCAGTATATTAATTCTCTAAAACCCTGTTCAATCTATGCCATCTACAGGGCAGTGCTGATAGCTGTAAAAAGACAGTTAGACTTTCAGAAAAAACAAATACTTTTTCATTTACTTTCAAAACCTGACTACCAACCGGACCAAACATCGGACTCGTTTTTACTAAAGGTTCAGTGGTTTTGGTAGTACACTCTTGGACGCCACCGTACTGCTTACTGAGGCTCGATAATTAATGTTTTTGCATGCCATGTCAAGACTTGGAAATGCTGAAAAACACGCTGTGCCTTCGCTGTAACGCCACTAAAGCAGCTCATGAAAGCAAAATACTGTCAGTATCATATTGATTTCCGTAAGATGAGACACGATATTCACTTTTTGCTCAAGTATGCTGAATTTGTGAAATTTCTATAGAACTTACTTTTCCAAACTTGGCCCCCTGATGGAACACCATCCCTTCTTTGAAGACGACATCCATGCTTGTGCGCTCGGTCTGAAAAACTTTCACTCTAGTACAAGTTGCTTTGTGGTCATGCTGCAACTTCCAAGCAGGTTAAAATTAGTTGATCTATGCCCCTAGAATAATTGTTTCCATTACGTCACTTTCAGCGCTGAAAGACAAGATCTCTGATCTGCTGCTTAACCGTTGCAAAAAAAAAAGAACACACATCTTGTGTTGCTGTTTTCTTGAGACGAACTTCCCTTTACATTATTCTGCTTGTTTTAGCAACTTCCTTACCATGCAAAACTGGCACACCTTCTTTATTTTTCCAGGAAGCTCATAACAGACAAGAGCAGATATAGTGGTTTTATTTACAATTAAGTATCAAAAATGTATGTTACAAAAGCTCCACACACAGAACAAGTATGACTATGTATTTTATCTGACAGACCTGAAAACTATATTAGGTAGTAATAGAAAATACACTTCCTTAGTTCAGGCACGTGACACATAGCTGTAGTTCTCAGAAATGTTTCTCATGAAAACCTATTAGAAGTCCATTGAGCTATGAGCCAGATAGTCTTTCCGCCCGATGTTGGTGACCTGCTTGGTCTGCATGGCCTCCAACTTAGGACAGTCTGTAATACGATGACCCAGACCACCACAAAATGTACAGCCCCTCTCCCCTGTGAAAACACAAAAATCAGGCATGTAAGAAAGGGGTCAGCAAACACTCCACACTTTAAAGAGAAACACAAAGTTATTACAGAGTAACCCTCAGTGAAAAGCATGTAGAAAAAGAGACGTGAACTAGTTTTGGTGTGAAAAACTCACCTCCGATGTCCAGCATGGTCTCGTCTCCTGTCTGGAGCACCTGGAGGACTGGAGGAACCTTCTGCTTGGCTTCAACTAGCAGGGCTTTAAGGTCCATCAATACGGACTCATCTGTGGGGAAAGACATACACTTACTGTTAACTTTTTTCATTTAAGTCTGAATTGAGCTTGACTAAATTCACTACTCGTATACAGAAATTAATTATATTTTTGTCTTGACTAGTATTTCTCCTTACCGCAGCCTTTATTGATGAACGTAGTGGCAATACCGGTCTTGCCGGACCGTCCAGTTCTTCCAATTCTATGGACTGAAACAAGACCATTTCAACAAACCAGCTTCAGGGAGAACTTATGATTACTTAGTGTACCAATTTTAAAGGCCAGGTCATGTACTATATGTATCCTCTTACCATAGTTTTCAATCTCCTCAGGCATGTCATAATTCACTACATGCTGTATAGCGGGGAAATCCAGACCTTTGGAGGCAACGTCTGTGGCTACCAGCACATCCTTCTTTCCTTCTTTAAATGCCTCTATGGCTTTTGTTCTTTCCTCTTGATCTGAAAAACAATCAACACATATTACATGAACAGTATATTGCAAGACCATGACAAATGGAAAACATGAGAGAAGTGTCTGCAATACCCTCTGTGCCTTGGAAATGTTAAGCAAACTGTGAAGCACAAATTGTGACATTTGCAAGCAGGGTGGCATCTGGTGGCAATGATGAGCCACTACAAGGAAGCTGAAGAAGGCTGCGTACATATGATAAGAGCTCAGAGCTGAACTTGATGCTGGGTTGGACATTCCTCCAAATACAGAAATCCTCTGCAGTTACTTTTGCTATGTATTACTGTGTACTTTAATGATTAGAATAAAGGCCTGCGTACCTTTTCCTCCATGGATGGCCACCGCTTCTACGCCTTTCAGCAGCAGATACTCATGGATGGCATCCACATCAGCCTTCTTCTCAGCAAATATCAAGACCTGTCAATGTGAACGGACAATATTTTGTAACATTTGACATGTTTGAGTTACGGACGTGTGGTTATAAGTCAATGTCATAACATGTGGAAGTACTGACAGGAGGTGGTGTTTTCTGGAGACACTCTAGCAGGTACACCATCTTGGCCTCCTCTTTGACATATTCCACTTCCTGCACACACAAAGAATTTATCATGGATTTGACACAATATGTATATCAGTGGGTTTGTAAATTTAATGCAATGAATTTCCCTGAAAAAACAGAAGTACCTGGATGACGTCCAAGCTAGCAGCACCGGCCCTGCCCACGTTGATAGTAATGGGTTTCACCAGTGCACTCTTGGCAAAGTTCTGGATCTTCTTGGGCATAGTGGCGCTGAAAAGCAGAGTCTGCCTTTGTCCCTAGATAAAAAAAAAAAAATTGTAAAATACTAATTAATGTGCTTTTCATGTCTGATAGCCTCAAAAAGCCAAGCTACTTCTCATTACAAGCTCAGTTTTCATGACAAGATTTGCATCTGAAAAAAATAAAATAAATCCAGTCTCAGCTGATTGAGCGCAGCAGCTGGAAGATGGACTAACCAGCCAGCTATGAGGAGCGCTTGGATGATGATGATGAAACATCAGGACCGTGTGAAAAACAACTTCTAGTGTTACAGATAAAAAACTAAGTATTATCCTGTAACCGCATGGCCTATTTTTGCTCTAAATGCATTGGGTAGCCGAATTTATGGGCAAATTAAGTAGAAATTAGAGAACATAGCTTTTCAGTGTGCCAATTGGAGGAAAAGACCAACGACAGCTCAGTGAGTGGTGAATCTGTCCAACCAGGTGAAAAAGAAATTATGTTCATGTCCGAGTACAGCAGAACACTTTCAGTCAAGAGTGTACAGCCTATTTGAAATTATGTCTGTGAATATTGTCTTGTTGGGCCTTGCCAGACTTGCTTTGTAAAGCTACTTGTCGGGCTAGGGCTTTAACAAACAGGAAATAGAAAAAAACAGAGGGGGGAAAATTATCTGATGCATTGATTATATGGTTGGTGTCATTTGGTGGTCACTGCTGTAGAGGAGGACCTCACCTTGAAATAGGAGAAGATGGTTCTGATGTCTTCCTCAAAACCCATGTCAATCATCCTATCAGCCTCATCCAGAGCCAAGTAGCGGCAGATGTCCAGGCTCACCATCTTCTTCTGCAACAAGTCCATCAGTCTGCCAGGTGTAGCGACCATCATGTGGACTCCACTGTAACCGAGAGGACATACAGATTTGGATGGAAAATTAACTCAAAAAACTTTACTGCTTGTAATTTTAAAATACAGTATTAGATCCTGAGGTGGAACGTTTTGTACTATGTATGCGTTCTGTAACGTACTGCGCCTTGCACTTTTAATGTTTGCCAGTTTTGTTCCTCTCTTAATGATTTAATGCATTCTTTGCTTGACACTAGTTCAAACTGGAATGCCAAGTTCATTCCACACAAATCTTCACTCTTACTTACTGTTTTACTACCTCCATCTGTTCCTTGACTGACATTCCTCCAATGCAGAGGGCAGAGCGCAGCTGAGGAGCTCCCTCCTCCTCCAGCAGCTTGCAGTAGTACTCGATGATGCTGTGAGTCTGCCTAGCCAACTCTCGCTGCAGTAAAGGGAAAGGTATTCAAATCAGGCATGCTTAGTTGCAGAAAAAGCAAGGTCGCTCACACTAAATGCCATCTGTCTAAAGTGCAAACAGAAAGAAATGCTGTAGAGTCATTTGTGCCTTGGATGGTAACTCAGTTTTTGGAGGAATCTGCAGTATGTGACCCATTAAAATCCTAACAGTATTTTTTGTAACCACAAATCAGAGTTCATACAGTATTTCAAGCTGTGTCATCAATTAAATAGGTTTGCCTTGTATGCCTTACGGAGGGACAGATGATGAGTCCATATGGTCCCTCTCTCTTAAAGAAAGGCAGCCTTTTCTCCTGCTCCAGGGAAAACATGATGATGGGAAGAGTGAAGACCAAAGTCTTTCCAGAACCAGTGAAGGCTATGCCAATCATGTCTCGACCTGACAGACTACAGACAAACACTGTCAATTCATGAAGAATTTACATGCACCTTAACACACATTACATACAGTGGGGCAAAAAAGTATTAAGTCAGTCATCAATTGTGCAAGTTCTCCCACTTAAAAAGATGAGAGAGGCCTGTAATTTTCATCATAGGTACACTTCAACTATGAGAGACAGAATGGGGGGAAAGAATCCAGGAAATCACATTGTAGGATTTTTAATGAATTAATTGGTAAAGTCCTCTGTAAAATAAGTATTTGGTCACCTACAAACAAGCAAGATTTCGGGCTCTCACAGACCTGTAACTTCTTCTTTAAGAGGCTCAGACTGAATCTGCAATCAGTAAGCAGCTTGGTGTGAAGAAATCAACTGTGGGAGCAGTTAAAAGAAAATGGAAGACATACAAAACCACTGATGATCTCCCTCGATCTGGGGCTCCACGCAAGATCTCACCCCGTGGGGTCAAAATGATCACGAGAACAAAAATGAGCAAACATCCCAGAACCACCCGGGGGGACCTAGTGAATGACCTGCAGAGAGCTGGGACCAGAGTAACAAAGGCTACCATCAGTAACACACTACGCTGCCAGGGACTCAAATCCTGCAGTGCCAGACGTGTCCCCCTGCT